>UELX01000892.1:0-47242 GCA_900480035.1 Eupelmus urozonus
ATACTGTCGGAATATCTACACAGCTAAACATGTTACGTACTTAACACCATATTTTACGAAATTCTTACGTAGCTGGGTCCCTTTTTTACGAAAATCAATTCGTCAAAACTCGAGCACAAATTTTTCGTATTTTAATGCAACTACGCAAAAAAAAACGTATTTTTTTGTACCGATGAGTTCTTTGTCTTTTAGCTAAAAAACGTATTTTTAACGCATTTATTACGTTATTTATATACGTAAAATTTACGTAAATTTTGACGGTTTACGAAGTACGAACAATTTTTATTTGAGTACCAGATATTCTTGGAATATCTACCAAATATTGTCGAAATATCTATCAGATGTACCCTGAATACCCCATATAGTTACTTCTGTATATAGAACGAAAAAGCAGGAGGAAAGTGTGCAATCGGGCATGAATCACGGGCGCACGCTTCGAGGCCGGCTCGTCAACCGTATCATCATCGACGTGCGAGCCCTGCACGCGCGCGCGTTAATCGCCGGCGCTTCGAGCTGGCATTATGTATAGCCGAGCGACAATGGATAGAGCGGGAGTGTATATAGCTCCGTAAATTATACGGGCAGAGTGCAGGATCTGGGTGGGTGGGTGAAATTCGTATGTACGGGGTGATGCTTTTTTCTGTAGGGGTCGGTTTTTTTTTTGATTTCGGAAGTGGAGGTGGTGATGATGGCTCGAGTGGTCTTTTGTCTTTTTTCGCCTAGCTTGGTTTTTTCTCACGATTATGGTGAGATATTTTTTTGTTGAGTCAAAGTAACAGAAACACTAAACCGTCGATATACACCCGCTCAATTAAAACTTGCCAATCCCATCACCCAAAACAAACACCCAAAATCCACAACCATCCAAAATCCTCAGGCCCAGCCAAGTCCCAAACTCTCCCATCTAAACTTCCACGAGCCTGGGCGAGTCTATTTGCCTCTCTTCCTCTCTCACTCTGCACACAGCTCGCTCCCTCGCCCCAGGAACTAGCTCTCTCTCTCTCTCGCTCGCACACAGCTACACCCACACAGACAGAGTCTCAGCGCGCGGTGGCAGTAACGCGATAAACGGATTAACGGCGCGCGCGCGCGCGCCGGCAGGGGAACGAGCGCTTGAGAGGTCGGAGAATGTCACACCGCTGCCCGCCAGCTAGCGAGGCTATATAGCCGACGTGCCGCCGCGTCAAAGCAGCCCGAACTTCTCTCTCTTTCTCTCTCTTCCTTCCTTCCTTCCTGCCGCCGTTACTTTTTTGCGCGCGCTCGTTTTTTCCTTTCCTTTTTTTAGCGAGCTGCTGCTGCCGCTCGCTCGCTTCTTTCTCTCTTTTTTTTATTCTCATTTTTTTTTTTTTTTTTTGTTCTTTTATGCGACGAGGACCGTGAGGTTTTTGCGCCAGCGCGCACGGCAGATTAGGATGGGAGAGATGGTGTCGGTGTGCGACGGGTTGAGAGGCTGCCTTTTTTTTTGCTTTTGCCGCGGAGCGTTGGTTTTCCGGGCGCGGGGAGGAAGCTTGTTATTTTGGGTTGCGAGCTCTACCTGGCTGAGAGATGAGGGAATAAGTGCTGGGGCTTGAGGGAGAGAGACGTCCTAGTATTTGGAATTTAGAATTTATTGTTGCTGGGTTTTAGGTTTTTTTGAGTGGGTGTAGCGTTGGTGGGTATGTGGAAACTTGTATTAATTTTGTTTTGTTCCGTTTTAGTTTTTAAAATTTTATTGAGTAGCGTACTTACGTTTGGTGAAGATAATTGTTTTGAAAAATTGCTGTGCTGTTTTATATAAAGAGGGAAGAAATTAAAAATTCCAAAAATTGACAAACTTATAAAAAATTAGAAATTTATAGTAAATATTACTAGAAACGTCGGAAGACGTACTAAACGTAGTGCACTTCTTTAAAATATTTAATATTTTTTGAATTTGAAAAATTTATTAGGTTTAGTAAAACATTATAGTTATTACTCCAAATTATTTTTCTCTGAGTTTCAGAGTTACACTTGAAAAAACTATTTAACCATTGCTCAAATCTCCAACGCAATTGCTACGCATATCATCACCTCATCGAGAACCCAAACTCCCCTTTAATAAATTTGACCAAAAAGCAAAAAACCATCCGCCCAACCTCCTAAACCACTCCGACACATCCTAACCGCTCCATCAAATCCACACTTCCCCCCCTCAAAAAAACCCAAATTCCCAATAACCCATAAAACCCATCACCCCACCCACAAAAACAACCAAAATCCAAACCCTCCCAAAAAAAACCTCTCCCAAGCCAAAGCGCAAAAGGAAGCCAGCTCTCTCCACAGCAGCAGCACGCGCAACGAATTCGTCGCGCCGCTCGCCTTAATAAGCTATGAAGTAGTTAGTGGCCGTAAAAGCGCGAGCGCTGCCAGAGAGAGACAGAACGAAGCAGAGAGAGAGGCCGGCGAGCTGGTTATAAAACGGACGCGCCAGCTCGACTGTGCGAGTGTGTATTAATGTGCGGCCTCGCGCTCGCGCGCCAGAGCTCGTGCCCTGCATTTTATCGCGGCGGCTTCATCTTTATTTATCGCCGATACGATTCGCGCTCGCGCGCGAGCTGCCTTTTCGCCGCGGCGCGCGCGCGCGCGTTGCCTGCGGGGGGAGTGGGGAGAGCGAAAAAGGAGAAGCGCGCGTTGGGAGGAAGCCGCCGAGCGAGCCATGCATTTTTCAGGCAAAATCGAGCTAGAGGAAGGCTGTGAGCTGTCTGTGTGTGGGGGGGAGTGGGAAATGTGGAAGGGTGTGGAATTGTTCGGGGAAATTTACAGGCGGAGGTTGTCGTAGGGGATTGGTGTAATGGTTGTGGATGTTTGTAATGTTTGATGATTTTGGGTTTGGTAATGTTTTTTTTGGTTAATTTTGGGGTGGTAGGAGAGTTTGCTATTAATTAGGCGTTTTAAAAGTCAGCTTATTATGGAAATATGTTGACTTGGGCAGCGAACTTTAATATTTACAAAATACAGCCGGAGTAATACGATTCTATCGTGTATAATTCCACTACGCACTATAGAACATCAAATACAACTTTTACCAATATCTACTATCCTTTCATCCAACATAACCATAATTACAAAAAATACACTCCCCCAAACGATAATTACCCTAAAAAATTCCACCCATATCCACACCTCACCCAACCTCACCTCCACAACTCCACACCTATACGAACCGCACGTGCCAGTAGTAACACACCGCGCGCGCCGTCTGAATAATCCGCGCACCTTACTACTTGCTCTCGCACGTGCCGTTAACAACCCAACATAAAAACCGAGATTTTTATTTTCCAGCTCTCTCTCCTCTGGCGCCTCCTCGGCTCTTTCATAAATCGAGCCCGCGCTAAAAATGGCATCCCCGCTTGTCCGGCTGCCTTCGACGAGTGCAGACGCGCGCGAGAGCCCGTAGATAAGATAATAATTCACCGGCTGGCTCGCTCGTAGCGCGGGTAATTAATAGACCTCGGCGGGCGAGCGATCGATGTTTATATAGGCGAGAGGCGCCGAGTGAGCTGGTAGGTTGTGTTATAGTTGGCGACGGTTTCTCAGCGTTTTGGTGGATTTGAATTTTTATTCGCGGGGGTGGGCTTGACGGTGTTGAGATGCGGGTTTGGTGGTGGAGCGTTTTGGATTTTTGGGATCGGTGAGATGGGTTTTTTTAAGAGAGTTGTGGTAACGGCGGTATTGCGAGGTGGTAGTCTTGTGATAGCGAGGCTGGCTGGAAATAGAATGTTTTTTCTTGTCTTTTACGAGTCGGATCCGCAGTTTTATGATCGTTTTTGCTAAAATTTCACTAGGTTTATTATCAGTTAGGAAAGCCAAGTCGCAGTTTCGTTGGACGTTATGCGATACCTATTGCTTCTTTGATTTGTAATTATTAAGGATCGAATGTTTATTACTTGAAAAAATACTGTTTCATTTAACAATTAAAAAACGTTACGTCAGATCGAAATTGGAACATCAGCTTGCAGAAAAAGAAACGCCCGCAGCAGCAGACAATTTTAAAAAACTGTAAAAATAATTTTCATTTCAAAAAAATTCTTCCAACTATCCAAAATTCCTTACATACAACCCACAGAAAAATCACCCAGACCCCCACCACCTTCAAAAATTACCCCGCTCCAAAAAAAAGAAAACCCGGAACGCTCGGCCATCTCTAAAAAAAAACCCTCCCGGCGGCACTCCCACCTACCAAAACACAACGCTCTCTCTCTCACTCGAGCGCAAACAAGCTCCTCTCAGGCAAATTTATACACAGCGAAAGGTGGCAGCTCACACAGCTCGCTCGCTCGCGCGCGCGCGCCTCGAATTCGCCGGCACGCACGTCAGCAACAGCGAACGAGCCAAGCCAAGAGAGAGAGAGAGGGAAAAACGAGGATAGAGCTAGCTGGCTGGCGCGTATCGTGGGAGCCGGCGGCGGCGGCGGCGGCATTAATGATGCATAGCTCGTCGGCCGCTCGCTCGCTCGCTCGCGCTCATAATGACCCGACCGACTGGTTGCCTCGGCTCGCACGCACACGCGCGCTTTTTGCCGCCGCTTCGTTTCTTTTTTTTCTTCTCTTTTTTCCTTTTTGCGCGCCGAGCGCTGTAAAAACCTTGGAGCTTTCGCGCTGCTCGCTTGGGAGACGAGCTAAGCGTGCCGAGAGAAAAAAGGTAATTGAGAGAGCGGAGGTGGGGGGGTTAGCTCGGCGTGCTCGGCTCGCGCTTGTTGGTTCTTTTTTTTTTTGGTTTGGGTTTCGTAAGGTTGGAGTTTGGCGCGCTCGATGGCGCGATTTTTATGGACGTGGGTCTGTTGCGTTATTAATATTGCTTTTTTGAAGATGGGAGCGTCGGTGCGATTTTTTCTTATTCTAAACGAAGCTTTGAGTTTTGCAACGGAAAATTCCGAGAGAACAATGTTTTGGATATTTATAGATGATGCGCAAAAATGGATCGACGCGTTTCCCTCTAATTCCATTAAAATCCAGAAATTCAAAAACTTTCTAGGTCGCCTCTCCGAAAATCAGCAGCTCCGCAATCGATACAATCCAACCACGCCGCCCACTAAAAAAAACGCCTCCACTCCAGCTCTCGTAATCGCTCGCCGCGCGGAAAACCGAGGCGAGCTTCGAGATAATCGCTCGGCTTTCTCGCGCGCCGCGCGCAAAAAGAAGCCGTGCCGCTCGATGGAGAAAAAAGGAGGAAAACGCGCGGCGCTAATATCTCGCTCGTCATTGTCCTTATTTTTCGTCCATTATGCGCGAGCGGCGCTCTCTTTCTTTTAGCAACTTTTTTGCGCGAGCGTAGCTGGCTGCTTCCGAGCGGTGCCTTCTTTTCTGAGGTGACGGAGAATGGAAACTGCGTGGATGATTGGAGGAGTGGTTTTTTTTGGGGTGTTGGGTGAGCGGAAGTCGGGATTGAGTTGGTGTCGTTGGGATGGCGATGCTGAGGTGGGATCTGTTAACTGGGTATAGCAAATTAAGTATATGGGGATAAACGGTTTATTGAATGTTCGTCTAAGTTTTTAGTAATGTTTAATACCCTAGTAGAAAATTAACCATATTCTAGCCAGAAATGACATTTGTTAATCAAAAATTCTGGCCAGAATATGGTTAATTTTCTACTGGGGTAGAATTATACTATAATTTTTATATAAACCGTATTAAGTTTTTCATTTTGAATGTGCTTTAGCTTTAAAGAAGATTATACTAATAGATAATTCATTCAGACCTGCAGGTCCTAACTACAACCTTGCCATATAATAAATATATTATAAATTTTAAATTTTTTGGCTCTAATCATTTAAAACACCTAAATTTTTACCCAACCCATGACAAAACACAAATACACTTCCAAGTAGACTAAAACCAACCAAAGACGTAAACGCACAATTATTCCCACAGCTATCCCACTCCATCACTCATTCTATAGTAACCCAACTAAGATCACAACCCAACCACGTCATAACCCCTCATTTCTCGCGATCAACTAGGTGAAACAACGCCCCGGCGCGTTATAATAACGTGTTGCACACTTTTTTCTATTTCAGGTTTCTTCTTTCATCGATTGCCGAGCGCGGCCAAAATAACTCCGACGTCTCGCACTGACGGCGTATCTATAGTCGGCACATTTATGATAGATCGTTTTTATCGCCGCGCGTTTGGATGCAAAAACAGAGAGCGACTGGACTGTCTGAGTGGGATCTAGAATTAAAAGTCGTTATCGTTGATTTTTCCGTAGCTCGAGGATGAGGCGGATTTTTCGTACGGCGTAGATGGTTTTTTCTAGATTTTAGAGCGTGAGAGGTCTTTTTTCGGTTTAATAATGTAGGCGTATGAAAGGAATTATTTTAGTCCAGACGGAATGCAAGTTTAATCCTTTTTGTTAATAAATAACACCTAACGTTTAATTATATTCAAGATGCCTAAATTATTCACGCTACCAACTTTAATTATTCAATCCACGAATTCCCTTACCACCGCCAAAATTCAATCCCAAATTTTAAATCTCTCAAGAGCGCAAATTCTCGCTCCTCTCGCACCACACACACACTCTCCGCGAAACCTTGTAACCATACATGCTCGCGCTAAGCCGCGCAATCATCCGCAAATCGCTTTCTCTCGGCCGGGAAAAAGGAGAAAAAAAAATCGCTCGCGCCGTAAACAAACAGCGCGCGGTGCGCGCTCGCGCACGTGCATATAATCTCCATTAATCCCGGGGCCGCGTCAAGACCGCGCGAGCGCAAATACACGGCGCGATGTATATCTGCAGGCCGTATCGGCCGCCAGCGCCGCGCGACAATCGAGATAGCGTAGCTCGCCTATTTTTCGCTCTATACGTGTTTGTGTGTGTGTGTGTGTGTGGCGTCGATGATTGCCGCGTGCGCTGTGGGGATATATTATGCGGAGAGAGCGAGCGGCGTGCCTTGCGTACTCGTACTATTACTACTTGCGACGGAGTTGTTATATATGTGTGTGTGTGTGAGTTGAAAAAAGAGGACACAGTTTGTTCGGTATACACATGTTGGGAGCTGGGATTATGCTGGAATCTGCTGAGAGATTTATATTATTTATAAATAATTTTCGGAAAAAGATTATAATACAGTTCGTTTTGTTCAATTCATAATTTTTGTGAAAAAGCATAAACATCAAAAACGAGAAACCACACTCCTCCATTAAAGAAAAAAATTTCACCGCCAACACAACATCCCCCCCACTAATAACCCCAATCAACAGGCCCGATAAAGATCCTCAAAACAATCGTCCCCCGACAGCCGCTCTCCCGGCGCGTCTCGAAATTTCCGATCGCTCGCTCGCGCGCGCTCGTCCCGCTATCTCCGAGCGCGCGTGAACTGCCGTCTCGTCGCGCCTCGTCGACGCTATCTCGTCGGGCTCGCTGACGCCCGGCTCTCCCGCTATATGCTGATGCTTTCCCGAGCGGCGCGCTCTTATCGCTCGAGCGCAGCGCGCGCGCAGATATTGTTTCCCTCGGTTCTATTTTTTTTTTTCGCTTTTTTGTCGGCAGCAATCGAGAGCGCGCGAGAGCGATGAAAGCGAGCTGCCCGGGCGGCTCGAGGTTAGAGCGGAGAATTTTAGCTGGCGGGCTTTTGAGGAGGGAGTTTTCAGGGCTTGGTTGTGCGGAATTGTTGATGGGATGGGTTTTATTTTTGCAGTGAGGGGAGAATTTTTGGGGAAATTGTATAATTGGGTATAGTTATGTTGCTGGAAACTGGAAAAATTGAGAAATTACTATAGATTATAGGAAATTTTATGGGAGAGTATGGTAAATTTTGTAAGACGAATCGTACATTTTTTAACACTTTTAGTAAAATTTTTTGTAAAGTAATTGTTTAGATTTTTCAATTTATAAAGCAGCTGTATTATGTAGTTATGCAATTTTTGCAAATAATATTCTCGCAGCGTGGTTATAATATTTTGCAGACGCTAACCCTAAAATTACAAACCAAAAACCTGATTCTTCAAAAACAATAAAAAACAACACACAACCTCTCACACCTACAAACCCATCGCACGCGCGAACCCAAAGCCTCCTCCAAACAAAAAAAAAAGATAATTCCTCGCTCTCAACTCTCGAACGTTTTTTCTTCTCGCCTCGGCGCGTGCGCGCAGAATAACCGGACGAAACCTCGCCACTATACATATACAAGCATCCTACACTCGGCGACCTTGCCGCCAGTGACAGAAGCTCGCTCGGCTCATTAACGCCGCGAGCGACGATCCCAAAAAGCGATCCGATACACACAGCCGGAGGCTATATACGCGGCGCTCTTTCTTTGAAGCAGCCGACGCTTAAGAGAGAGTGGGTGGCCCGACGCCGAGTTTATCGGGGAGATTAGACGGCGGCGGCGGCGCGAATGTTTTTCTTTTCCGCGCGCGCGTTTTTGCGCCTGCCTCCGAGCGTTTTTGTCCCCGGCTCTGTTTGCGTAAGCTACGAGTGAGTTATATATATATAGTTTGCGGTCTGCGGTGTATTTTTGTGTGCTAGACGCCGAGAGTTTCGAGGAGATGGATTAAATTATTGTTGCTAGCGATTGTTTAAACATTTTATCGTTGATAACAAAAGAATCCGACATTTCAATCCTATCCGCAAACCCAACGCAACAATCCCTAATCACTCCCCTCTCTCCCTACTATTTTTCACCCAACAGCCAGAAAGAGACAGCAACTCAAGCAAACGCGCCAAGAGCCGACCTGTTTGCTTTCGCAGCCGCTTCCTCTTCCCCCCTCTCCACTCTGGCGCGAGCCAGACGCAAAATAGCCAGGCGCGGCGTCACGAGCGCGCGCTCGGGAATATCCTATTGATCTGCGCCCGTAGGCGATCGGCCGAGAGAGAGAGCGCCTTGAATATTCAGAGCCGAGGCGCGTCGCAATTTTTTCGTGCTATGAATTTTTTACGCTCTAAGGTCTGCGCCAGCCGAGCGAGCGCGGCCTTTGAGATTGAAGCCGCCGACGGCGGCGCGCTGAATTTTTAAGCGCTGGTGTGGATGTGTTTTAGGCGGGATGAGCGCTCGCCTGGCGCGAGAGTAAACAATTCAATTGTTTGCGGAGATTAATCGATTGGTTTTGGCGTTTGGAGGAGAGATGGAATTTTTTGGTGCGGGTGACTGGGTTTTAAGAGTGGGACGGGAAGGTTTGTCTGTTACTACTTACGCGGTGTTTGGATAATGTTTAAGATACTTGCTAAAGGAAATTATAGATCTACTGCTTTAGAAGGAAATCTACTTTCGTTCAGCCAGAAAAGAACGTATACGCAGAAAACAGGCCCGTTCATTTATATACACAATAATTCTTGAAAATCCAGTCGGCCGAGCCGCTAGAAAATCGGCTACCGCGATCATATCTCCAATTCAAATTATAAATGTAAGCCGCGGCTAAATCCGCAACGAACGTCGCCTACCTGCGCTCCTCATTGTCGTCTTAGCCGCTAAAATTAACTAAACGCTTCCCGAGCAGATTAAACGGAATACCTCCTCAATATCAACCAGACGTTCCTTCCTTTCTTTCATTAAAAAACTCACAAAAAAGGAAAAATCTACCTCTTTATCCACACCCCACTGTCTATATACCTCAGCTCCGATCCCTAATCGCCAGCGACAACACACTTCCGAGCTCGCTGCCAAACGGCCGCACGCGCTCGCGCGATAAATAGAGTGAGAGCGCGCACTCCGCTGCCAGACAGAGAGAGAGCTTATGTATACATACACACACATGCGTATATAGATGCGAGACTCTCGGGCGGTCGCGCACGTGCGCAAACGCGCTCGCCGAAACTTTTCGATCGTAAATCAGAGAGAGAAAGAGAGACGACGACGAGCTGGCCGACTTTTAGCTCGCGGCGCGAGCGCTGGCTAATTTAGAGTTTTGCAGCGCCGCGCGCGAGCGGCCGAGCGTGCCGCGCTTTTGCGTCGCTGGCGCGCGCGCGAAATTCCGGAGCTGTGGAAGAGAGCTGGTATAGGTGCTGCTGGCTGAGGTTTGGTTTTGAGCTTTTTTGGCGGGGTGGGGATGGATGGTTCGGTTGGTTTTGTTGAGTTGTGAGGTGGTTTCGTGATTGGGAGGTATTGGTGGGGTTCGATTGTTTTAATGTATTTTTGTTTATAGCATGTAAGAGAATAGAGGACTGCTAAAAATGTTTAGCTGAATTAATTGTAATCTTTAAGTATTGTTTGATAAAAATTCGATAAAATCAGTGGATAGATAGACCTGTTACAAAATAGGGATGATGCTAATCAATCTGAAATTTTGCAAGAGTATTCTTGAATGTAAAAAGAAAATTTTTCCTAGAGTTTTACATTCTAAACTCAAAAGTTCGAAATCTGGAAGTAAAGAGTTTAAAACCTACATTTTAATTTTTATGACAGTCTAAAATGTAGGTTCTAAATTAATATCGCACCATTATTGTATTAATTATTTGTTTCAGCAATACTTTATAGATATTACAGCAACATAACTGTAACAATATCAAATAGAAGAATATACATAAATCTAAAATAATACTAATGTTTTAGCAATCTTTCACAGGTGTTATATACAATACTGCATTAATAGTGTAGCAATATTATAGCAACATTGTAACAATATTGTGCTAATATTCTTTCAATATTGTAAGAATATTGTATTAATATTCTATCAATATTGTAAGAAAATTGTGTTGATATTATTTCAATGTTGTAAGCATATTGTGTTGATATTCATTCAATATTGTAAGAATATTGTGATAATATTCTGTCAATATTGTAAGGATATTGTTTTAATATTCTTTCAGTATTGTAATAATATCGTAGCTATATTAATACTTAAAAATTATTTCGGTATTTAAAAATATAAATACTACATACAAATATTTACTTATATTTATAATACATCTAATTATTTCAATGATCTTTCTTCTAATTAAACACATTGCTGACAATTAATTTCACTAGACATTTATCTTAAACAATATCTGCAAAAACTCAGCCACCAAATTCAAAATCGACCAAACACCAGAAAAAAAAACGAAACAAACAGACCAAAACCCTCGAAAGTAACAAAAAACAAAAGGAAAAAACCAGCCAGCAGCCAAATCTCGGACTTAAAACTCGCCGCAGCCTCCGCGCTCATACCCCTACCTCTCAACCGCATGAAAATTTAGCGAAAACGCCAGCCAGACGCGCGCGACGCTCAGCACAAGGACGCTATAGCAAACGGAAGCGCGAAGAAATCTCCTCCGGGCTCTCGTCCCCTTCCATCTATATAGACACTCTCGAGCGACCTTCCGTCCTCTCTTTTCCTCTCTCTCTTCTACCAGAGTGAGACCGAGATCATCTGATCCTTCGCCGCGTCGCGCTGCCGACGGGCAAAAAGAAGGTGTGGGATTATAGAGAGGAGAGACGGGGATTTTTTTTTTTTTTAAGGGGAGGAGTTTTTTTATAGTGCGAGGTGAGAGCGGTGCTATCGGGAATGCTGGCTCGCTGTGGTTATGGTTTTTTTTTTGATTGAAGGTTTAGAGTGTAGGGATAGATGTGGTTTGATTTAATTAAGGAGTGTACATTTTTTTTCGGGAAGGTAAAGTGCATTCTAGAATTGTTTTATTTAACGTTAAGTAGATAGGGTCGTGCTTGGTAGGACTGGATCAATGTTGTTAATAATTAATAACTTTTGTTGAAATTTCATTAATCCTCTTTCTAAAAAACTTGAAATAAATTATATACTGATTTAAAACATTTAAAACGTCTACACAATAAGTAAAAAAGTATAGTTTTAAAATTTTCTAAATCCAGCATTGCATTTAAATTTTTCTCTCTCCTTCAAAATTTGAATTTACCACAATCCTAAAACATTCGAGGTTACCTCCCCGCGAAGCAGAGACGTTAAAAATGTACTTTACGATATTCAGGGGAGCTTGGGGAGAGAGAAAGGGTTACTTTATTGTCGAAGAAGAGAAAAACGAGTCTGAATGTGTTGCGCTGTTACTACTGCTGATTTAACAGGTCCGTGTTTATTTTGAAACGACCTTCATGGTTTTACCTAAAAATTGCTATCCGGATGGAAACTTAAATAGTCAGGGCATATCTAGTTTGGCTCATTAATAGGATATTTTTATAGCGCCTAACGAGGCCCTACTTAGAGCTTGACAAACTTTAAATCGTTAAGCCTAACTTATTAATTTTCTCAAGATCAAAATAGATTTTAATTAATATACTATTCAGTTAATTGAGTATCTCAAGTTAAATAAAAATTATAAAATCAAAAGAACTTTAAAAAACACTCTACTTTTTAAATAAAATAATCCTTCCATTCCACATTACCAATCGAAAATCACCCCACAATTCCCCAAACCTTCACCCGCCAACCAACCCCAAACCCGCACCATCACCAACATCAAAAGAACCAATCCATTTCCATACTCGCACAATCGGCTCCACACCAATCCCAAAACGATCAAACGCAAAATATTAAGGCGCAAAATTCCAGCCAACCATACAGCCAGGCATTTCCACGCACTTTTATTCCCGACAACGTATATACCGCAGAGAGAACTGGGCTCGCTCTCTGTCGCATATTATATTTCATCGCGATATTTCGAATCTCTTTGCTGGCAAGCGCACAAGGACCATTCATCAAAATTTCGCGCGCGAAATAGTAGCCGCCAGCGGCGGCGGCGGCGGCACGCACGAATATGGCAAATGGTTTACAAGTAGAGAGCGATTATAATTTGTATATACGGCTGGAGCCGCGATGTAGCGGAAATAATTGATGCGGCTGCGGTTATTAGTTGAGTTCGCGCGTTTTGGGTTTTAATTGTTCTTACTGGGAGGTTGGTGCTGAATTTTTGGATTTTTTTGTAGATGCAGTTTTTTGGAGGGTAAATGTGAGTTTTTTCTTTAATATTGACAGATGGGCTGGACATTAACTCCACAGTTACAAAAGAATGCAAATCTGTATCGGCGAATTGCACCCATCAATCCAAAGATGCAACGATATCACCCCACCATCCCCGAAAAACAAAACCCTCCCCATCTCAAAAAAGCCCCTCTCCCTCACGCCTCCATCAGGCAAAGAACCGGCTTGCACTCGCGACAAAACGCGAGCAGCGGCGCTCTGCTCTTGATGGCTCACGGCTGCTCGGCTATATATCCCCCCGAGCGCTCGCTATCTCACACACACAGACACAGTCACACCGCGTAGGCGAGACTATATACCCACTGGCGTGTGTATATAGCCAGCGCGCGTGCCGTCGGCGCGCACACACCTCACCCCCCCTCACCCGCTGCACGCTCGAACGGCTTCGGCCTTCCGCGCGCGCGCTCTCGAGTTTCTCTCTCTCTCTCTCTCTCTCTGGCTCTCTGCGGGCTCATCGCTAGAGAGAGAGCGAGCTCTCTTTGTCGTACTTTATCTCGCACCCCGAGAGAGAGAGAGAGAGAGTGTGGGTCGAGCTCTCGCTTAATCTCGGCCGACGAGCCCGGCGAGTATTTTCGCTCCGTCTCGCTTTTCTGTATAGATATAGAGAGGGGAGTCGGAGAGCGCGGGAGAGAGGATTGGGAATTTTTGGGCGAGGGTTTCGAGGAGGGGGGAGAGTGGCTTGGTGGGTTTAATGGTTTTTTAAACGAGTGCGGATTTTTGGGAGGTGCGGGTTTGGGTTTTGGGCTGTCGCGTGTGTGGGGTCTGATGGGAAATGCGAAAGTTTAGCGGGATGTAAAATGAAAATTAATGATTTTCGAAAAAGTAGAAAAACGGGGAAATCAGGTTTTTTACAAAATGATAACCTTAATTTAGCGTAAATTTAAAATAAAGCGCAATTATTTAAAAACAACAAAACCATAAAAAACCCTTTTTCACGAACAAACAAAAATCAAAATTTTTTCAAAAACCCAAAAACCCTCTCCATCTTACCCAAAAACCAAAAAAATCCACCAGCAAAAAACCCGCCTCTCCGTGCGCATCAAAATTCTCCCACGACGCCAACACACACACACACACACACACACATCGCTCTTGCCAAGCTCTCTCTCTCTCTCTCTGGTTTTTTACGGGCGCTAAGCGCCTTCCCCCCGGCCGCCTCCCACGCGCGGCGTGCCGCACACGCTAGCTCTCTCTCTCTCGCTTTATCCCGTGAAACGTGCCGCGCGTGCACGGACCGCCGCCTCGGCAAGCCAAGAGAGCGGGGCGAAAGGGGGGCAGAGCAGCCAAGCGACTCTATAGCTGTGTGGCGCGCTACCCCCCCGCAGCCTCCGTGCGCGCGCGCGCCGCCGGCGTCTCTCTCTCTCACTCTAGTCGAGCTCTCTCTCTCTGCGTGTGTATACGAGGCGAGCCGCGCGCAGTCCGTCGACGTCGCTCCGGCAGCGAGCACGCGCAAGTGCAGGTGCTCTCCTAAGGCGGACGGTTTTACGCGCGAATTTCGAGTTCAGGATAAACGTTGGCTAAAACTTAACGTTGGAAAAAAGCGTTGTTTTCACGTGATTTTATCGATGAACGTTTATTGATTGTTTGACTGTGAATCGAAGTTGCGTGAACTGTGACTGTGCCGATTTTTTCAAAACTCTCAAGTGTCTACCTGTGAAAAGTGCGCAAAGTAACACAAAGCAGTGCTGTGTGCTAAAACTCGAACCTCCTTATAAAGTAAAGAAAACAAAGACAAAAACTATCCTCCCCGCAAAGAAAAAACTCTAAAAAAAGAACGTGCGAACTCGAGCACTTACACACACACACTCAGAGACATAATCGCTCGCGGCAGAAATTGATTGAAGGTTGACGCTCGCTGCATCGCAGCAATATAACCCGAGCGCCCGCTACGTACGCTCATAAGTGATAACAGCCTCGCGCGCGTCTCTATACACGCCGCGGGGCCGACAAGTGGTCGGCGGCGCCAGCTCTATACCCGAGCGTCTCTGTGTATCTCTCCGCCCGCGCGAGTCTCTCTATAAAAGCACGTGGCGCTCGCGCTTTTAAAAAGACACTCTCCATTCTCAGTCTACCATACCGATCCTAAATCCAGTGTTTCTTCAACAACCGATCTCACCGATCAACAAAAAAAAAAAAAAGAAGCTCGATATTCTATAAATACCAATCGGCAAAAAAGCATCTGATCCGCGCGATGCAAAGCTCTGCAAGCTCTCGACCGGGCAGTTCGTCAAGGAGCAGGTCGCCGCTGCAGCAGCACCACCGACCTGCCAGCCTCCCGGCCTACCGCTGGGCCAACTAAGATGACAGCTCGCGTACACTCGCCGAGGCACCAGGACACAATAAGCAGCTCGACCGGCGCTAAGAAAGCAGGAGCTTGCGGAGCCGCGGCTGCGAGTACCAGCTCCGCGGCGGCGGTTGTAGCCGCTGTAGCCAGGCTACATCAGCAGCAGTTGCAGCTGCATCAGGCGCATCAGTTGTTTGGGATAGAGGAGACTAGTAGCAGTCCTATTGCGAGTCCTTGCACTACTCCGAGTCCGGGACCGAAATTAGCCGACGGACGTAGAGTGAGTTTTGATATTTGTATATTGATTTATATTTGTTTATTTATGGTTGGGTGGTGGAATCGTTAAAGGATTGTGAAAGTAGAACTGGGTTTTTGCGATTTGACATTTTTTTTACCGATTAGGTCGGTTAGGTATTTAGTTTACAGGCAGCAATCTGAAATCTGTCCTAGGCGCGTTTCACGGTAATATTCCGTTGAATTTCTCTGCTCGGCACTTTTTGCGCGACAAACGTAAATAAATGATAAGAGTTGAGGAAAATTGCCGGGGTAATGAGGGTAGTAAGCAATGTAAACGTAGCCCCAGCCCGAGAAAAGTATAGGGGGGGAGCCAGAAAAGTGCTTTGTTTTTACGCAGAAACTCGAGCTGTTAACTCTTCGACATTAGCCCTGCGCGCATACTTGGACATTGTTTTACGCACCGACGGAACAATTACAGGTTTACGCTTAAAACTACGCGTTACACCGCGTGTATCTAAAATCAGAATCGCCCTTTTATTAACGACAAAAAAAAGGTTCGAAATATTTCTCACGAATAATTTATAAATATAAACGCTTGTAAATGAAGCGATTACAGATGCAAATCCTCCTTGGCAGCATTAACCTGTTGGTCTTCGGGCCCGATATCATCTAACATTCCAGCGCGGCGCGCGCGCGCGCGAGCACATAAATTACTCGAAAAAAAGGCTCGATTTAAATAAATGATCTACACCACGCGGAAACTATCCAGCTAATTGATTAAAAACTTCTACATACACGCACCATAAAAAACTCACCTGCTTTCTCCACCCTCCGAAAATCCCCCCTTGCAAAACATAACGCACCTAGCGGGAAATCGAATCTAGCCAGCTCGATATAATAGCACGTGCGTCGCGTAATGTGTATACGGGGCTCGCTTTCGTCCTTCGTGCGTGTGCCGTTACGTACAGGGTGTGTATAAACAGGCGCGTGCGCGCGGCCGAAGGGCCGCTTATACGCATACCGCACGTGCACGCCCGGCTTAATGAGCTGGACCGTCGATGGGGAGGGTGCCGACGTGCGGACGTGTACGGCTGAGGGGTTGGGAGAGCGACGTTTGTCAAGTGTAGTAGGGGGGCGATTGATTGTTAAGGGGGTGTGACGGGGTTTGGAGAATTTTTTTTGGGTTGGTGGGGAAGGGTTGTTTTATTCAAAACATCAAATTTTAGAAATAGTCTTTTTTCTTGAGCGGCTCTAGACTCTCCGCGCAGCACGCGAGCTGTCAGCTCCCGCGCGGTCTCCAGGTGATTCTCCCCTTAATTGGACTATTTACAGCGAGTTACCGCGTCGTTCGAGCCTCCTTAGCCCTGCGCGTGCCGCCCCATTACCGGAATTAAAGCTTGCCCTTTTGAAATTCCTCTTACGTGCACCCTACTTCTTTGTTTCGCGACGCTGAAGACTCAAACCCAGACTTTACCTCTAATCTTCCGAAAGTATTAAAACGATCGTTCCGATTAAAATTTCCGCTAGATCCTTCACACGTAACAGCAGGTGAAAAAGCCAGCCGCACGCGAGCGCTTTTTATTTTCAATCCCCGCCGCGCTCGTTAAACATTAATCCCTCCACCGCGTCACACCGAAAAGCTTTCAACCCGACCGGCTCGCAATAATTACAACCGATAGTCGGTCCTCAGCCCTTAAAATGAAAAAAAAAAACGCTTATAAAATATTCCCCATCTGGAAAAGCAATCGCTATCGACGCACGCGCACACGCAGACACGCGCGCGCATTAAGTCGGGCTTAGTGACAATGTCGATAACCGCGTTTACCCAAGGCTGCCCCTCTCGCCTAATAACCGAGCGCGGGCGGCCCATATTTTATTAAAAGCGAGCCGCGTGTATGTGTGTATGTACGCACGATAATACGGGCGCCAACGTCTGTTTGCCCTAGCGCGTGGGCGGCTCGTGTGTGCCTTTTTATTTCGCTCCCTGGCGCTCGTAATTGTCTCGTTCGCTGCTTTTTGCTGGGAGAGTTTTTTGCGGGTTGGATTGGCTGTGAGTTTGGTTTTTTGTTTTGCTGGGTGTCTTCGAATTTGGCTCGCGAAAAATCCGAGTCTGTTTATTATTGGCGAACGGCCGTGATGGAGCCAGTATAGGCCCGACCTTCGCTACCGCCTCGTCCACTTCCTTTTCGGTATCAAACCATCGCTCGTTTTTAATACCATCCAACTCCCCTCTAAGCTTCCACAAACAAACAGGATTCCCAAAATCGCCGGCGATCATCGAGCTAAGAAAATACCCGAACTCAAACCTAAAAAAAAAAAATGCAAAAAAAACAAGCATCGCACCTCGCAGAGCCAGGCTCTTCCATCATCCGTCCCTCTCACTCTCGGTCTCAGCGTCTCGCGCCACTACCACTGCGACACGCCGCGAGCGCTCGGCACTTTGCCAACTCTCTCTCTCTCTTTCAAGAGAGAGAGAGAGCTAGCGTGCCGAGCGGAAGCCGACGCGCCGCGCGCGCTTCGCGAGTGTAAAGCGAGCCGAGAGAGAGAGAGAGAGGGAGTTTAGAAGGCGACTGGCGCAGCTCCTCTCGCCTATATAGCTATACCTACTCCTCTTATTTGAATCTCGTGACTCGCTGCGCTGCTTCTTAGCGCTGCTGGTATATAGAGGCGGCGGCGCGCGAGCGAGCGAGCTTCTCCTTTTGCTTCCGCGATTTTCAGGCGCCAAGCGGAGAGCGGCTGGGGGATATATACGAATGCGGGAGGGGGGGGATGGGTGGTTAATTAATTTAGATGGCTAGACGGAGGGGATGGGGTTAACGAGGCTTCGATTTTGGCGATCGGTGAGGGAGATATCGTTGTGGGAGAGATGATTTTTGGATGTTGGGTATTGTGAATTGAAGCACGGTAACCTTAGATATAATTTTATTTTGTGTTGTAAGCAATAAGGATACGTTGATAATTTTGTTTCTGCCGATACTATATTGCAATGTGTGATCACATTGCCTTATTCAGTGTCCAACAAACAGCTTCGATTGAGCTAAAAAGTAAGAACTCAATCTTACTTGCTACTCTTACAATATCGAAACAATCGGAAAAATTTTCTTTCTTCGTGAATAGATCTTTAGATACAAAAGCTGAAACTAGCTCGCGAAAACAAACTAAAAATCGTTAAAATTTAATTTCTCAAACGAACCAAAGAAACGTGCAGTTCTACCTTCACAAAACCCAATACCATACAAAAAAGAGTCACATACCATTAAAAAACCATCCCTCTTTCTGTCCCCAGGCAAACAAACCCCTAATGGAGAAACGCCGACGAGCCCGGATCAACCAGTCGCTGGCGGCGCTGAAGGCCCTCATCCTGGACAGCGCCCGGCTCGAGAACACCAAGCACAGCAAGCTCGAGAAGGCGGATATACTCGAGCTGACGGTACGCCACCTTCAGAGGCAGCGCTCCTTAGCCCAGCCAGGCCTGTCCAGGTACAAGGCTGGATATCAGGACTGCTCGCGCGAGGTAATTTTGAGATTTTATTTAAGACTTTATTTTTGGGAAGAAAGGGTGAGGATTATTATGGGCGAATTCTGAATCCTGGAATGCTGGGTGGTTTATTGGAGAGTTTTTTGCAGAATATGTGTGAGCGGTTGCGTTGGAGTAGGCGGAAAAATGTGTTAGTTGTGTTAGTTTAGATGCACTATTTGGCGGTTATTAGATTTAATAATTCTAGGTGCATTAGAGAAAATATTAATTCTATCGATATTAAATTCGATAATTTTACAACTACTTTTGCAAAAATTCAAAACAAAATCAAAATTTTTTTTTAAAAATTATTCATCAACCCCGAGTTTTTTCTCCACAATCACACCACATACCAATCTTACCAGCCTCTAAGCACCCACCAACCCAAACCTCCCAACCAACAATCAATCACGCACCAGCCACTCCTCTCCCATCCAAACCCCAACCCCACCAACAAAAAACCCACCAAACCCCAAACCCAAAAAAAAACCATCAAATTAGCAAACTCCGCACTGGCAGCCCGCTCGCTTTCGCGCTACGCGCCGAGATAAAAGCCGTGTGCGGCACGCTCGCTCGCTCGCACAGCTATATCAGCGATCGCCGGCTGGCATTTATCGCGAGCTCGTTCGCACGATATATATACAACCAGCGGCAGCAGCACGCGCGGCTCTCCATACTCGCTCGCCCAGATCGTATCGCGCTGCAAAAGCGCCGTTCCGTGACGCGAGCGCGCGCGCCTCGCTCGATTTAATGCCGAGCTCTCTCTCTCTGGCTTGGCTCGCATGCTGCGCGCTCTGCCACTTTTTTTTTTCCTTTTTTTTTTTACTTCCTTCCTACTAAACAAAGCGCGGAGAGATGCGGTTGATTTCTTTTTTTTGAGAGGGGGGGTTTGTTTGCGGAGATTTTGAGTGTGGATTTATCGGTGGGTGAGGAAAGCGATTGTCTTATCTGGGAGCGCTGATGACATGTGCGTATGGAGAGAGGCGCTTGTGGGAATGGTTTGATAGAGAGCTGGTGTGTTTTTGGTTCGGTGGGGGGTTTTGAGTGATGGGATAGCGATGGGTTAGGTGATTTTTCGGGGTGAAGGTTTTAATTGATTTGAAGATTTTAAAGAGAGATGAGTAGTTTTGTTTTGTTCTAAATTTTTTGTTTAAATTGTGGAAAATATGCTTACAATTTTTATTAAATTCTGAAAAAATTGGATTTATAGATGATGGTGTCGAAATAGTTTAATCATCAAAATTTTTGGCGAAATCTAATCAAGCTTATTAATTATTAATACTTTATACAATTGGAAAGTTCAGATCACAAGAAGGCTATATTTATTTCCATATGTTCTGGCAAATATGAATTAATTCAATAGAATAAAAAATAAATTTTAATAATAAAACGTTTTTAAGAATTATATAAGAGAAAAAAATAAATTTATAATGTTTAATATTCGGAATATCGGCTTGTCTTTGTTAAAAAAGGCCATTTTTCAAATTGTTTCCTTGCACACTTGGCCTTCCAATAGCAGTAATAATTAGTGGCATAGAAAAAAAAACTATGACTACATAGCGCTATTCTTATTGTAACATTACTGCATTTTTCGTCCAATATACAGTATCTACATATAACCCATATAAAATACTCGACTTTACATGTTAGAAATAAACATTAAACATTCAGATACACTCCTTATCATCAGCATCAAACCTAAAAAAGTACCGATACACTTACAACCCAGTCACCCTCAAAAACCATCCTCTCCAAACCCCACACCCAAACCCTCCACATCCACACACTCCTCCATCACCAACGTAATTCCAAGACGCCAACCTATCTCTCCCTCTCTCTCTCTCTTGCGCGTGAGATTCAGCAGCGCAGCAGCCAGCTCTCCGCTTGGCCGTAAATCGAAAAAGGAAATAAAAGGAAGGCGAGAGAGCGAGCGGGCAACACGCTCGTGCCGTGCGCGCGCTGCAAGCCCGCTCTCTGATATTTATATACACGCGCCTCGGCCCGAGAGATCGTCGCTCTTGTCTTTTTTTGCGAGCCGTGCCTGCACGCGCCCCGAGCTCCCGTCGAGGAGCTCTTTTTGGAGGAGCTGGATTCTCGGACTCGGCGCTGTTTTGCGACGGGGAGCTCGCTGTGTGCGGACGGTTTGAAAAAAGAGGTAGATGGAATGTTGGCGGGATGTGTGTGTGAGGTTTGGGAGGGTTTAGGAGGTTGGGTTGAGGAGAGGTTTTGATGTAGGAAGTTTTTTGGCGGAGGTGCGTGGGGAGCGGCGATTTGGAGATTGGTGTGGTTTTTTGGGATAGATTTTGCACAGTAAGATGCGTTCGCTATGACTGGCGTATTGGAATAAGGCAATTTGCTAGCGCTTAAAGTGAGAACGTTTTGAAGCATTGAACTCAGGCGCGATATTTTTTTATTCATCTTAAATGGAAACTTTAGGAATTTTATATGAAAAAGGAGCCGGAACTCCCCCAAAATCAGTGCTAACTCAATTTTTAAAAATGGATTTATCTATTTAAGTATTTATGCCGGGAAGTCACAGATACGTAATTCTTATAATGGTAAATAAAAATATCGATGAATTTTAACGCGATTAATCGAAGTCAAAATAATCATTATTAATTATAACTTAAAAAAAGAAATTCGGCCGGTTTTTACTGGTTTAGAAAAACTTTTGTCGTACTGGTAAATCAAATAGTTCGCCGATTGTTAGCTGCTAGTTTACGTCATCACATCCTTTTCGGATTTCAAAAATAGAAGTAGTTTTTTAGTTTAATTATTCATATTCAATATTCACCAACGAATTTGACTGCATCCGCTTCGATCCATTCATAAAAATACCAATTTTTTAATTCGCCCACTTTTATCTTTATACAACAAAAAGAATTTGGCCAGCGTCGAATTTTTGCCAGCTTCATTATCTCCACGCGCAAACGATCACCTGATGATAATTCATTCAAATTTTCCTCGCACGGAATCTCCGAATCTGTAACTGCAGATAACCACGTAGATACTGCAACGAGCTCCTGCTCGCTTACGGAACCAATGTAAGCATTTCAGAACAATGTAACAGAGTTCGGATACCCTTTAGATAGTATAATGAGAAATCGTAAAGCCGTTTATTAAGCATGCGACGCTATCTGAAAGCGTTCGATTGTGCAGAAAGTTAAGGGGATCGTTAAAAAACGAAAGCTTTTTGCAGGTGTCTGAACTTGAGACAATGAAAGTTATATAAATTTCGGATCAATGGGATTTGAAATCTTACAAGTTCCTTCAAATATGACCGAAACTACTGTCTTACATCATGGCTTTACTATGTACATAGCTTCGGCTATCTGTAGAGTCAATATATCGGCTTTTGGGCTTTCTGAAGCTTGAAAGTCTCGCCTTGGTTTTGAAGAAAATTATAAATTCTAATTCTTTTGTTGCTATCGTATTGTATTTTGACGCTTGCCGAACTTTGACTTAGAATAAGGCCAGAACGTCCAAGTGCTCTTGCACGCATTTGTATGTATGAGACAGTGTGCCGATGCCTAAATGAGATAGAAAGGGAACGTAATGAGCTTTAAGCAAGAATTTTGAAAAATTTTGAAATCTTTATTCACAAATGATAATATTAATATGGCGACTTGAATCTATGAAAAAATATCGATTAAGTACCAAAAAATCGACAGTTTCGTATTCCCATTTACAAATTAAAATAATTTTACTAATTTTATTATATATCAATTTTTCGAAATATTCAAATTTGGCCTTTTCGCTTTTCTGAGAACGTTAATAATAAACTTAGGTAAAATTTCACCTTTAATACTACAAAGTTTAAATTGAACCTGTCGAAATATTGGATATTTGACTTTTTGTTCTTCTACTTAGTGTTCCAAATAAAATTCAGACTGTCAATTGTTTAATACTTACCAGAAATACGTATATGTCCACGTTAAAACATTGAAGTGCACTTATCCCCACGTTTCTCAAAAATCACGCAAATAAAATATTTTTAACTACTTTGTTCACGACTCGCAATGCGCAATCATTTTGCCAGTTTTCATGCATAAAAAAGGCTATATCACGCTCATGTTGAAAAATACGATATTTAACATCGGAAAAGCAATTATTTAAAAATCTACTACAAATATAAACTCAAACACATTAAAATAAAATAACAAAATCCCAAACCGAAAAACCCAAAATCTCCAAAAAAATAACCGCAGCATCAACACCCACACGCTCCGCTAGCCCAGATACAATCCAAACTCTACATACACGAATAATTGAGCGTGAACGATTGACCGACAGCCGCGATAAATAACCGCTAACCGCGTGGATAATCACGCTAACCATATTAAAAAAGCCAATACCTCCTAAAAAAAAACCTCTCCACTCACCTCCATCAAAATCATCACTTCTAATCACCTTCAAAAATCCCCCCTCCCCAAAAAAAAACATTAAATCCCAGCAAGCTCGAAAAAGTCGGCCGGTTATTGCTCTATTTCGAGGCTTGTCTAGTCGAGCTTGCGCTTGGCCGCCGGCGGGCAAATTTCATCGTGACGCGCGCATAATATAGCTCGGCGACGACGTGCGTCACGCTCGCTCGCGTCTGCCTCTCTCTCTGTGTGCCGGCGCGCCGTTTCTCACGCCTTCCGTGCGCTCCGCTTCTATCTGCGAGCGAGCCGGCTCCGCGCGCTTTTTGCGACGAGCCGTCTCTCTCGCTGCTGCTATTTTGAAAAATGCTGCGTAGAAAATGGAGTGAGGGGGGAATTGGAGGAGAGGTGGTTTTTTTGGGGGGGAGGTGTGGTGGGTTGTTTTTGTTGGAGGTTTTTTAGGAGTGAGATAGAGGAGTTTTTGGAAAAATTGTGATGGTGGATGGGAAAGTTGCGATGGGATGGGTTGATCGAAAGAATTAATATAGTTTATAGGAAATTCGGTAAAGTAGAATGGTAAATTTTTCTACATTTGCAGAATAATTTCCTGTAAAAATAGTGAATTTTTCAGGTTTTTCCAGTCTGTCACAGCATTACTATCTAATATTGTAATTTTTCCAAAGATTCTCTTCTCAAAGCAGACAATAATTATTAATGTCAATCATTGCCTTTGATTATAATTAAATTCCAACGAAAAAGTCTCAAAATTCTTTAAACACCTCATCAATCCTCACCCCTCAGAACCATAACCAAACCCACCATATCCTCCACCAAAATCCCACCTTAATAAACCCCCAAAATCAAACCAAAACCCCAAAAAAAAGACCAACCATTCACCCCCACCACACCGCTGTCCCTCTCTCATTCGCACGCCGCCTCGTTTTCTCACCCACACCCAGCCAAACCGTCCGTCTGTGCGCTTGGCTCGCGCGCTCGGCCGCATTTTCCCTTTCCCCCTCACCTCCCTCACTCTATCTCTCTCGGCGTGCCGCCGCCTGCCCGTTTCCCACAAGCGGCGGCGGCAGTCGATCGAACCCGCGCGCCGTTTATATATAGATATATATATAGCCGGCTCGCAAGCGCTCGCCTCTCTACGTATATATATCCGCGCGACGCGACCGATTTCCGAGCCGACAAGCGAAAAAAGAGCGATACGCCGCACGCGCGCGAGTCGCGACGCTTTTTTTTTTTTTTTCACGGAGCGCGCGCCCGATTAATAATGTAACGCGAGATGGGGCGCGATGCCTTTTTTTTTCTTTCTTTTTTTTGCGATGTTGGGGAGTCGGTGTGTATGTATAGTGCGCGTTTTGCGAGGTTTTAATTGATTTTTGTTTGGTTGGTTTTGGGAGTTTGGCGGGTTTTTGAGGGCTGGGTGGGGTTTATTGATTGTCGTTCTGGATTGTTTTCAAGAATAAAATAAAATAGGGCATTTTCATTAAATGGCGAATAGTTGAATTTTCGACCAATTTGCGAATTTCAGTTTCCATTAGCGACTGCGGAGCGGACAATCGTTTAGTGTTTAAATGAATAATAGATAACAAGACACTCGGCACTTATGAGAAGGATTTTTCGAATGCAAAAATAGCTATTCGGTGAAACATCTAACTCGGAAAATATAATTATTTCGATTATTTCCACTAGCAATTATGCCGAAGAAAATAATATAATCTTTCTATTAGCAATGTGACCAGTTTGTCCTGGCTGCATAGTTTTATTTTGGCCCTAATTAATAAACTCTGACCTGCATAGCTAAATATTCAAATCTAATCAATAAAGCCCTAACTCGGGTCTATTAAATTTTCTACTCCAACTCTAATAATACAAAACTACCGTATTCTTGTAAATGCCACACGATTGCAAGATCTGGAAAAAACTTTACAAAATTATAGAAAAATTTTGCGCACAGCTTTAAACTCTCCAATACCGCCCAGTAGTAAAACCCCGAGTACGGCAAGACCAACCCCCTCCACAACCTCACCCCCTCTCTCGCTAACCAACAAACCAAATTAATCCCTGAACCTCTCTTATCAATCCCCAGGTGAGCCGCTACCTCGACGCTCCGGACATAATAACCGGCAACACCAGCCCCATCGACCCAGCCTTCAAGCAGCGCCTGCTCCGCCACCTGGACAGCTGCGTCTCCGAGCTGGACCTGGACCTGGGCTCCAGGCCTGACTCCGGCCTCGGCTCCAGTCCCGGCAGTGTCACAGATCGCGTCCTCGGGGCTGGCAGTCCGGTTCCTCTGGACCACCAGCAGCACCAGCACGCAGTGGCAGCGGCCGCAGCGGCGGCGCACTGCAGCGCTGCCCTCGGGGCCGCGCTGATAAAGCAGGAGATGCCAGAACTGGAGACTGCCAGGCCAGATAGTAGTACTGCGCCTGGAGACGAGAATAATAATAGCAGCAGGCCTACTTCGGCGTTCGCGCAGATGCATCCGGCGGCCGTGGCTGGGATGGCCCAGGCAATGGAGCAGGCTGCGGGCAGTCAGCCGAATCCCAATATGCTGTCCGTTGTTCAGGTGAGTTTTTAGATTTTTATTGGGAATTTGGGTTTAATCGAGCTTTTTGATATAGAGTTTCCTTACTGTCATTTCTTCAATTGTTAAATACCACTTTCTAGTGTAAATAATGTTTTTATAAAAACAATTGTTCAATCGTAAATGTAAAAATCATTTTGATTTATATTTTTTAAAGTTAAATTTTTCTAATATTTCCAATCTTTGCAATCAACTTATGTCTACGCACATATATTTAAAAAATCAGATTTAAATGCAGAAAGCGAAAATCACAAACTCCAAAAACATTCCACTAATAAAACCATCTCTTCTCTCATCCCCCAGGTAATCCCCTCGCGCCTACCGGACGGCCAGGTGGTCTTCCTGCTGCCGAGCCACTACGTCCAGCTGGCCGCGGCCGCAGCGGCCAACGGCATCAGCATCGGGCCCAACCCCCCGACCGCCATCTGGGCGGCCACCAACATGTCCCTCCTCAAGACCACCGACAAACTCATGAAGAGGCCGCTCTGCGACGACCCCCAGATCGACTGGGCCGCGGCCGAGGCGGCCGCCGCAGCAGCCGCCGGCCTCAAATCCAGCAAATCTCCCCGAATCGAACCGCCCACGGAGCAGCCCCTCGACTTCACCACCAGCAGCGCCAAAAAACTCAAGGCCGCGGCGGCCAGGTACGCAGCCGAGCAGCGCCAGCAGGAAGCCATAGCGGCAGCCGGCGGGCTGGTCTACACTGAAGAAAGGCCGCCATCTAGTCAGGCGATCGAGCCGAAGATCGAGGAGAAGAGCTGCATCAAGGAGGAGAAACCGGCGCCGATCGTCGTCGCGACGAGCAGCCAGGATATCAGCATAGCCGAGAGCAGCAACCCCAGGACAACGCCGCTGCACTCGCCTGGACTCCAGCAGGGGGTCAAGGACGAGGAGGGCATGTGGCGGCCCTGGTAGACGGGCTGGTGTAAAGCGTCTCGGTGACAGTATTGTTTCGCTTGAGCTGCCGTTGTAGTTCGCGCTGTACAAAGTATGTGAGCTTTCCGAGTCTGTAGCGTAATACACACACACACCCTCTAAGTACGCTTTGATCAGCGCTCGCGGCTCTGCGAGGGAGTTTTTCGTTATTCAAGTGCTAACGAGCGGCGATGCTGTATGTTTCGAATTATATAGGTATATATATATAGTGGACTTGAATAACGTAATGGTCTTCCTCGCGTGCACGTAGAGAAAAGCGAGCTGGCCAGATCGTTGCTTTTCCGTTGTTCACTCTGGTAATTGCGCTCAGCGCGCGTGTATAATGTTTTTTCTACCGAGCGCGGCTTGCCTCGTTGCGCAAGAGTGTGTCTAAGCGCGGAGGAAAAATTGTCGATTTTGAAAAAACGGATCCGCGCGAGTGGATTCCGCGCTGTTTGCGATATAAAGAAAAGTCAACGATTTAAAAATAAGACGATAAATTTCGAGTCGTGGGAGCGATAATTAAGCGGCGGAGGATTGAACGAAAAATAAGGACTGTATGTATGTACACATTGTAAGAAAGAGTCGCATTGTGATTAGTCGCGTGGGTGTGCAAGGGAGAGAGTGAGCCTGATTCGTTGTGTTATTTCTTTTTCATTATCTCTCGTGAGTATTACATATATATATATATATACATATATTATTATATATTATATAGTCCGTTTCCACGCACCTGTACATAGATATTCCGCGAGGCGAGGGAGGCGCTATATTGACGCTACGAAGATGCATATAGATTTATTTTAATGTTATCTAGGTGTATATCGAGAGAGCGAGAGAGAAAGAAAGAGAGAATGTTGAGCGCGATGCGAAAGGTTGATTAATTAATTAATTATTACATGTATATTCGAGGAGGAGCGAGGAGGAGGTGGAAGAGTGCGAGATTGGATGAGATGAGATTACGTTTTGGCTAATCCTTTTTGTGTATTATAAGATGGTAGGTAGGGAACTTACTTCGTGATTCCACAGCGTTTTAATTGTGTCTGTAATTGCTAAATATAATGCGATCCGGTCTCATAATTCAATGTACTTAGTGACGTAGTCAATACACGCAAATTATATTGAACTACGAAGTCAACAATGTGTCTTTTCTTTGATTTACCCTATGTGTTCCTTTGTTTCCTCGCATTTTTTTATAGACTTTTTTTTTATTTTGGATAAAAATAAACATTTGTTTGAATATTATTCTTTAATTTTACATCATTATTATTATATATCCTTATTATAAATACAAATAATTTATTCCAAAAAACAAAATTATTATAAATAAAACACTTGAAAAACCCGTTCTCATCCAAAATGAGGTAAGTATTATTATTTGCAATATTCATTGAACTCTCCCCGCGTCTCAAAACAACGTCTATAAAAAGCACGATAAATCGTGTCCACCCTAAAACTCCACGATACTTACACCAAAACACCAATCCCACTCTAAAACCAAAATAAAAGTCTCTCCTTCCACTTGCCGCATTATACATTATACACGCGTGCTGCATCCCGCTCGCGCGCGCGTGCGGAAATTAGAGAGCGGCGAAAATTGATAGGGTCATTCTGGCTCGTGCTGGGGGCGTGGCCCCCTCGCAGCTCGCGCGCGCGCGTCCGTCAAAAGCAGATATAGCCGCTCGCTCCTTTATACATACACACATGCATACACACGCGCGCCTCGTTGCGTCGATTACGTCGTTGCGAAACGAGAGAGGCTAATTGCAGCGGGCCGAACACCTGCGAGAGCTGCAAGGATGATTGACGAAAACGCGAGCGCTGCGTGTTATGCGCGTGTTGTTGAGCGTTTTGCGCATTGATATGGAGGGTTTTTTTGGGGGGAGGCTGGTTTGGGATGATTGGTGAGGTTGGGAGTGAGTCTTTGAGTTTTGAGAAATGGAAGCGGCGGGTTGGACGGGATGGTTTCTTTTGGGCTAATGTGTTGCGAATTGTAATGATGTGGTGGGTATTCCAGCTGCTACCTAAATTTCGTAAAATTTATTCAATTTCAGGCTTTAGTTCAATGTTTGTAATTTGGATTTTGTTAGTACCTATAAAACACAGAACTAACATTCTTTATGTTTACTTTTTAATTTTCCGTGATTATACTTTGTTTCAATCAAAAACAACAAAGAGTCAGCGAGCCACAATCAATTCATCAAAATTCATAATCACTTAACAATTACCCATCCAACTCTAAAACCTTACCCACTCAAACTCAGCCCAAACCCAACCATCCCAAACCCAAAATCCTCTCGCAATCCAGAAACCCGCTCGCCACGTAAACCCACAGCCAAACCACCGGCATTTTTCACGCCAGCGCTCCTGCGATCTGCCTCATTTAAACGCTCTCATCCGCAACCGCACCGTATACACACACACGTGCGCATCGCGCCAAGCGCGGCGAATTCAATTTTCGAGGCTCTGACGCGCGCCGAAACCAAAAGAAGCGAGAGAGCTAGCGGACTCAATTTTAAAAGGGGATCCTCTCGGAAATGACTTCTCTCTTTTTAATGCAATTTCGCGCGAGGCGCGCGATTGTAAGTGCCATTAAATTGAATTCGCGCGCGGCTTGCTCGTTTGCCGGACGAAGGCACGTGTGTGTGCGAGGGTCGTCCTCCTCGTCAAATTTGCAGGAACCCACCGGTTATGTAAGTCGCTTGGGGCTTCGATTTTTTCGGGATATCAGATGGAGAAGCTGGTTTTGTCTTCATCGAGATGTGGAAGCGGTGCGATTGCGATCAAGGGAGTTGCTAAGGAAATTTGAGGGCTGGACTTGTCTGTACGTACGAATGAGAAATCGAGTATGACATTACGGATGAATACGGAGTTTTTAAAAGTTTACAGTTGTTATTTTTTTACGTGATATCGAAAAAATTATGAAACTTGGACTCCCGTTTGATTACACCGACAAATAAATTTATTTGAAAATTCCCTTTTTCCCCAGCAAACGGCATCTTTACACCCGCCTCCGCGTCAACCCAAGCACCAATTTCCAACGCCAACGCGCGCGCCACCCTCGGCACAAAAAAGCCCTTCGAGCGTGAAAGAAGGCATAAACAGCGAGCCTCCAATTAACATTTATACCTCTCCCCGCAAAATAAAAAACGCAATAGAAAGCGTCGCCTCGTCGCCCGGCGAGTCTCGTTATTAAATGAATTTGCGCCGAAATTTCGCGGGGAGATAGCCGCACGCGCCTCTCGATTGCTCCGGCAATTAACTTCGGCCTGGCGCGGGCTCTTGCCGTTAATTACCACCTCGGAAATGAAAATCTTGCGCTGCCTTCTGGCTGGTGGTGGGAGAGATGGGGGAAGGGTTCTGGATAAGGGAGAAGTAAGTTTGAAGTAAGGAGGTTGGGTGGGGGATAAGGTGAGGGTTGAAAGAATGGGGGTGAGATTAGGGGTGGCAAGGAAAATTCAAGATTTGCGTGGTGTTTTTTATTTTTGGTGGAAGAATAAGTGTGATTAGGAATTGGTTAGAGGTCTGGCTAAAAACGAGTTTAGAACTTGTTAATTTTAATGTGCGAGTTGTAAAATTTGACGAGCTTATACATAATTGATTAAGTAGGATCAAATGGTATTTTATCCTGAATAAAAAAGTAAATAGGTGATTACTATTTACTAATTACTAGAAAATCAATTAGACAGTTGCTTTAACAAAATTCAAATAATTATAACCCTACATTTCAATCAATTTTCCCTTCGCCATTCACCAAACACAACTACACCTAATCTGACACAAACAGACTAAAAATTTTGACCATCCCTCCCAAAAAAAACCCAACAAATCAAACCCCACCAAAAAGTCAAACCCTCGCCCCACCTCCAGCATCAGCCAGCCCTGTAATCCCCTCGCCTCGACTCGAGCCTCGCCTAACGAGAATCTCCTTAAAAGATTGACGTCCCGTCTCATACCCCCGGCATCTCAAGACACCTCTCGCAGAGCAAAAAGCGAGAGGCTCGCCGCGCCGGCAGCACCTGCGGTAATTGTCGCGCTCGGCGCTGATTAGCGTTTAAAGATCACAGGGCGCTCGAGGGCTGGCGCGCGCGCGCCTCTGCCCCCCTCCAATTTGCCCTGATTACGCGCGATACGAGGGTCTTGCAGGGAGAAGGGGCGAATTTTAAAGGGCTATTACGCGGCTAACTACCCGCAGGAATCTTTTGCAACCAGGGGAGCTTGTTTCTTTTTGTTTTCGTTGGGTTGAGAGTGAGTTTTTTTTTGGGTGTTGTGAAGTTATGCGCGTGTTATGTGATGCCGGATGACTTTTGCGAGGCGTTACATTATTCATTGAGTATATCGGGGAATTTCAATATTTTGCCGTTAATTTTTATCGCGGAGGGGTGCGCGCGTGGCTTTATTTGGTGCTGCATGGGATTTTAAACGGTGAGACTTGTGTTATGGCCATGGGTTAGTTAATGTATTGGGTGTTGTATATGATAATGGCCGGGGGATTTTCGCACGGGTATATTTTAAGAAATTTTTTATTTTCTATTAAAGGTATTATATAATAAATAAGGTTTCTTAACAAACCTTAAGTGCATAATCACCTATACGCTTCCGATGTGACGAAATAACTTTTAATTTTCGAAAACTGTCCAAAACCACAAGCGCATTCTCAGTTTCCGGCTATAAACTTCACTCCAAAAACTTCGCGTCTGCATTATTCATCCATCAGCAGACTAAAATTTCAATTCAAACTCGATTCCCAAAAATCTTTCAGCGAAAAAGTCACGCGCCAACTGCGACAATTAAATATTGTAATCTCCGGCGAAGCCGGCCTCTGTCTACGCCATAACGAGACGCAAACAAGGCGAGGCCTGTCGAAAGAAAATAAGGGGAAGAGCCGCCTGTGAGAAAACGTCCTGGAGCTGCGAAGAAGCTTCTAATCATGGATCGAATGGAATCTCGTTAAGAGCGTCTTTTGAAGGGAGCTGGTGGTGTGGGAATTGGAAAGGGTGTTGGGGAGAGGACAAAGTAATGTTGATGATGGAAATATTAAGCAATTTTTTCATTGCAAATTTTACATCATGATACTTACTCTTTGAGCCTTTCAAATGTACATTACAGTATATAAAGTTATTTTAATCTGCATAATTTTGAAATAATCACCAAAATTTTGTTGATGAATTAATGAAAATGATTCAAAACCTTTTTGGTCATTTGGGTAAATAAAAAATCCTAATTTCCTAGTATAGCAATTCAGAGCAAAAATCCTTTTTCTTTTTAATAGAAAAAAGAAATTCTATCCATTCCACTTTCTGTGTTCATCTTTATACAGAAATGGGTAACGCTGGGTATACGTACACTAGAACCTCCAATACATAAAATCATCAACACGTATATAAAGCATATCGATTCAGAGAACCAAAAAGTGTAATTATCTACTACGCGCTAGGTCACCTAAACGAGAACCAATTCAGATGTTTGTGCAGATAATTTAGTCGATTTTTCTACAAACTCTTGAACTCTTAGAATTATCAGCTATTTAACAATATTTTAACATAATTTTTTTTTTTCAATTTTACAAATATGCTTATTAGGTTAATATGTTCAAATTTTTTATTATTTTCATTTGAACGTTTGAAAAAATCGAGCTTATCGCAGGTATTTTTCCAGTGTCAAAGTTCTGCCATCCATCTTTTTGAGAGTTGTTTGTGTGTATGCCGGCATTAGTTTCTGTGCAAAATTGCTTCGAACTATTAGTATCTAATTGAAAAACATAGTATTTTAACTTGTTTATTTTCAAGACTAATTTTATTTTATTCCAAACATTCCATCTGGGCAAAAATATAAATTTTTTTCAGTAATTTGAAAATATTTTAATAATAATTGTTACAGTACTATTTGAAAGTTATGAAGTTACTTAAGGCTTTGATAAATTTATATTTATATATGTTATATTTCTGTATGAGTACTGATCAAAGAACTGACTTAATTATAAGTTTAACAAAATATACGAAAAGTGAAATTATGTTAATTACAAATGCCAGAAAAAGTTTTCCTTCTTCCTATCTTCATATTATTAAAGAACTAATTAATATATTTCCAACCAAAATTTTAAATAAATATGACTACATATCCTCATACAATAACAAAACTTTTAAAAGTACTCTTACTTTTTTAATCAAGAGTTATCAGCAAGATAATCTAAAAATTTTTTTGATAAGTGAAAGTGAAAAAAGAACTGTTATTGAAGAATTAAAAAGCAATATTCTCTTTTTACATAATTATATAGATAAGACTACTAAATCAAAATTAATTATCATCATTAACAGTAAATTGAGTAAAATCAATATTTTGGAATTCTTCCATTTTACTTGGCAGTACAAATTTTTGTACGTTACGATAATTGAGATTAATCAACATAAAAAGAATAATTTAAGTGATTTAATGATTTCTGAAAAAATGACCATAATGATGCATCAGTATAATCCTTTTTCTAAAAATTATACTCAAACAATGTTTTCAAAGGAAAGCATATTGTTTTACGATAAACTAAAAAATTGTTATGGTTTTACTGTAGATGTAGGATTTTCAGAATATCCCATATATTCAGCAATCCAAATCAATAATAATTCAAATAATATTTGGGATTTTGCATATGGTATGCATATTACGTCATTTAAAACTATGGCCAAATTTTTAAATTTTACGGTAAATGTGAAATTTGTTACTTCAAAAAATAATACACTTTTGGAAGCGTTTAATGTTTTTGTAGTTGATTTCAAAAATGATAATCATGCTGCTATAGTTGAATCTGTTGATTTTTTTTTAAATTTATATTATTCTAATCTACAAGATTTTTTTATGACAAGATATGAATTTCAAGCAGGTGCACTAATATATCCCTCAACCGTAAATGTTATAGTGAAGCAATATGGTACTTATGAATCAAACATATCATTTAACTTTATTGCCATAGCAATTATTGTTATAATAATCATGTTCATTGTCGGATTAACTTTATTGTTTAATTTTGATAAACGAATTTGGAATTTATTTAGTATTATTAATATTACAATTGGTGCAGTGATAAAACCACTTCCTCGTAAGAACGTTGAAAGAATTTTTTTTCTGATTTTAGTCATTATAAATTTTACATTTTTAACAAAGATTATACAACAGCTAATAGAAACGTATTTAATTAAAAAAACTTATTTGCGTATAAAAACATTAATTGATTTAGTTGATTCTAAAATAATACCTTACGCAATTCAAGAGACAAAAATAATTGGGCTTATTAGCAATTATTCAATTTTGCAAACATTAATGTCCAATACAATTGTAATAGATCAAATAGAAAAATGTATAGAGCTTTTGCTTCAAAATAATATAAACGTGAATGGTTGTATCACTATTTCAATTATCGCACGCTTCGTGGCTAAAAATTTTGGAGAAATAGCAAATAAGGAATGGATTATAAGTTTTGTTGAAGAGCCAACTGATTCTTATTGGAATTCTTTGAGGTATTCAAAAACATCGCCCTATATGGATCGTTTTGATTCTCTTCTACGACGTTTTTACGAATCAGGACTTTTACTATATTGGGAGGATAAATATTTAAGAATTTTTACATTCGATCAGAAGAATATCTTTAAACTGAACACGTTAGATCTATCGGGGCTACATTCAAGACATTTTAATGGATTTTTGAGTTATTTCTCTTGTGACAAATACATCGGCATTTATTTAGTAGGATCATCAATTTCAATTTTAATATTTATATTGGAGATGAAGTCGTTCTATTTAAAAAAAAAATTTAGAAAATTGTTTTCCCTAAATAGAATTTAACATAATGCTTAGTACCTCTATTCGTTGTAAAACTACGCAGTAGTGATAGCTTTACTTTTTTACACTAATATAGTGTAATTAATAGTTAAGTATGTACAATAAAATTTCGATTTGAGAATAATTGATAAAAATTAATTCAACATTGAAAATTCTCTATCAACATACAAATATTCATAAAAAAAATTTATTAAAAAAAATTTTAAAATTTGTATTGCTTTGTATGGTAAGTGAAAGTATAAGTTTGTACGAAATATTAGCATTTACTTTTACATTTACTTAAAGTTTCTATATTGAAATTGTGTAAGTAATGCATTAAAAAGTTCAAAACTAAAATCAATAATACAAAAATAACTAAAATTGTACAAAATTTTTAAATTTTTTTATTTCTTAATCATGTATCTAACATTTACCTTTCAAATTATTCATTTGAATTTCAATAATAATGGATTTTGCTGATATTGACAGCTTTTAATTTTAAACTATAATTATTTCCAATTAAAAAAATTTTTAATTAAACCTTCCAAAATCTAATCACATCTCTATAACATTCTTTTCAAACCTATGCTTATATATGTATTCCAAAATAATCTTCACAACTTCCTCAACCCACAACTTTTTAAAATACGCAACAAATAGAAAGCCGCACGCGTTTGCTTAACATTAAAGATGTCTCGACCGAATTTCGTCTTTCTCTCCTTCTTCTTCCCCGTCTCCCTTTCCGCCTGATTTGGAAGTCGAAATCAATTCACCAGAGGCTTACAGCCCAAAATTTTGGAGCGCGCGTCTCCCTTTGATCTCGGAAGCTGAACATTACCGCCGACTCGTAGCGTGAGGGGATTTTAATTGACAAGCTGGAACGGATTAAGCACTGGAAGATTGTAGAGGAGGGATATGCTGGTTTGTTCTCTTTTTCTTCGCCGCCGGATCTTTTTCTGCTGCGTGTGGATCGTACGTCTTTGTTTACGTGCGTTGGCACTTCTCGGTTTGACTGGCATCAGGTGAGAGTAAGACTGATTGAGTAGTTTGTGTAATTGTTCAGCGGATAAAGGTGGACTTTAACCAAATGACTATAATTATAGCTAAAACAGTAGAAATACATATACTTTTCTTTTTAAAAAAATCAAACTGTATTTTTAAAGCTATGCTACCAATCAAAATTCTGTAAGGCCAGCTCATCCAAGACAGCAAGTCAAATTCAATCAGAGTGCGGTATCTCGTTGAACCCCTTGCACGTCCCGAGGCGCTGATATATGACTCGGAACGTGCAAGCTCCCATCTTAACTAGTACCCCTGTGCCTTAGGCATAGTACATCGATTTCCCTTCTGTTTCCCTTTTGCTAAGCGTGGCTTCTTTTTGCACCATCTTATATGAGAGACATTATTTTTAGAAAATGTTTGAGATTGTTAATTCTGGTTACTGCGAAATAAATTTTATTTTTATTAACTTTAATTATACTTTACACGAACCTTCAAAATGAACAATATACCCTCTCAAACACATTACCATGAATTACGGCCCTAGAAAAACGTGAAAATCCGAGACTCCTCGATACATCGATCGAGCCTCGCGCTAAAAAGCTCCCACTTATCATTCTGTATATCGTCGCGAATATAAGCCCGAGTCTTGCCCGCCCTCGCGCGTCCGGCGCGCCCCGGAAAGACGGATCGGCAGCTCCTTTACCTCTTCCTGCATCCATCATCGCCCCTCTGTTCTCTTCCCTGCCCACGCTCTTTTGCTGCGTTATATTTAAGCTAGGATAAGCAGGACTCGAGGACGCTGCTTCTTCCTTGAAATAGTGCCGAATGGATAAATCTGGCTAATTACGGTCTGGGCTGGAAAGTATTTATTGTAATGATTAATAGGTGGTAATTATTGATGGGTAGTCTTATTTTTCAATTAATTTGACGAAAGTTTTAAATTAGGCATTTTTGTAGCAATTTTGGAAGTAAAATGATTATATGTACTTTGAAGCAAATGAGTTTTTTGGAAAGCATTAAAATTATGCTTGGAGCGAGTTTTACCGTCGCTGTTGCTAAAGAGATGCACCTGTTTAGGGAACGATATACCAACAAGCCTGGCCCTCCTACTTATTTCGGTAGCTATGTGCTTCACTCGCACTTCTTACTAATTTGCGGCATCTCGGCGTTCGGTGCCTCCCTCTTTATTCGCTCGGTATAGGTACTTTAGAATTTCAGCTTAAAACGAGCGATATACCTTTAATCAAGTAATACACTTATTTCTGGTCAAAAGCAGTATACTAATTTTATGTGTTTTTAATTTTATTAAGAAAAATATAAGGTTCATATGTACTCTTATGTGCACTACGACAGTGAAAGACTTTTTAATTTAAAAATTTACTCAAAAAGAATTTTTGATTTAGTATCCAAAGTAAAGTGGTGTTATGAATTTACTAAATTAGCTAAAATAAAGAAATATCTTGTTCAAAGATGCTTTGAATAAGTTTTTAGTTTACGTTATAATTTTAAGAATTAAATATAAGTAATTTTCTTTCAAACTAGGTACTAATTTTTTCCTAAAAATGCATCGGGATTCGATACTTTTGAAATGAAAACGACATCATATTAAATGCAGGTACAAAACTTTATTTCTATTTATAAAAATCATACTACATAAGCTAACGTCGACTATTTAATGCAATTCAAGCCCTGCAGCTAATGGGCACTTGCTGGGTTTCCGTTCTGGAAACGGACTTCTGGCTGAGGTCGGGATTGGCTCCCTTCTCAACTCTCTGGGCGACCTTCTCGCTGGCGCTGGATCTGGCGACGCAATGGTACGAGATGCTCTTGTTCTTGGTGCTAGTGGCGTTGCACCTGGACGAGCAGCTGGGCACTGGTTTCAGGGAGAAGCAGATCTCGCTGTCAGTCTTGATCACCTTGGTGCGGTATGTGGTGCAGCGGTCTTCATCAGAGTTGTTGTTGTCGTTCCTTCCGTAGTTGCTGTTCCTGTTGTTGCTGTTCCTGTTGTTCGGGCTGTTGTTGCTACCGCGGCCGGCTTCCTGGTCACTGATCACGTTACCTGGTCTGATGGTCTCGTAGATCTTTGGTGAGTTTTCGGCGTTCTTGGCGTTCTGACGAGCTGGTCCCTGGCACTCGGAGTTGCCGAGCAGGGCGTAGGTGGATGCGAATTCCTCGGGCTTCTTGAGCAAGTAGCCGTTGGGGGTCTTCTGGTCGTTCCAGGGCTCGTCGTCGTTGTTACCGCAGAGACCACGGACCGAGTCACGGTACCTCTCGCCAGCCTAAGTAGAAAAATAGAGATTCGGTTATAAACTTGTTAAAGCTGTAAATATTTGAAGATAAGGTACTTTAGCGTTTTGATCGTTTTCTCACCTGAACTTGAGCGCGTACTCCGTCATAGATGACCTCGACGGCGTATCTGTCGGACACGAGTTTCACGGATTTGTTAGGGAGCTCGAAGAGTTCAAAAGCGACTTTTCCTTGTTCCTGCTTCTCCTGGTGGCTCTGGTATTTCGAGTAATCATTGACCCTCTGGCCGTTGACCTTGACGCGGATCTCGCGTGGACCGTTTGATGAGAGTTCAACTTCCTTCTCGCCAAGAGTGATCTTGAGCTGTTTGTGGCCCTGCTGGTCCTCCTTGGTCAGGATGGTGACGTGCATTTTTTCTGGGATCGGCCTCTGGGCACTAGGTGCGTCAGGGTCATTCTGGGGGTAGGTAGTCATGGCGACGTGCCAGCACTGTCCGAGGACAAGCGGGTAGTGATGGTTGTCGAAGGTGTCGATGTAACTCTTGTCAAGATTGCATACTTCTGAAATGGTTGAAAATGTTTTAAAGGTAAGTATATAAGATTTTTATAAGGTTAATATATTTAATAGTATGCGAATTTACTTACTGTCGTTAGGTAAAGCAGAATCATAGTCCAGCGTGTCTTCGTTGCTCAAACCGTTCCTGCTGTTTTGTTGGTTGTCAGAGTACTCCTGTAATTCGATGTTTTTGTATTGAACTTTTCCATCGCGGCTCTTCACGGCTACATCAACAGTTTCATCGTCAGGTGACAATTTGAAGGAAATTTTGATCTTATTCTTTTGCTCGGTGTCGTGGCGGTCGGTTTGGCTCTGCACGAACTTTTGAGACATAGATGTGAACAGGTCCAGTCCCTTCAGAGACATTTCTTCCAGAAGTGAGTCATTTTCAAAGGTGATAACCATTTCGCCGGCATCTACGTCAGCAGCGCGTTCGTTGACCTTCTGACAAGCAGGAGACATTTTGTTGCCACCCTGGTTCATATGTTTGGTGCAAGTCTTAGCATCACGAGACTGAACAATTTCGTTTTTACGATCATCGGTTTGCTTCAGCATTCCTTGAATCTTCACTCGGTGGTTGCTTTGCTCGTTGTTCTGATCGGCACCTTTGCCGTAATGAATCTCTACATCATATTCACGACGATTGTTGGCCTTTAGGGTGTCTTCAAAGTCCAGAGTTTCAACGTTGGGGTTCTTACCTTCGTATCCGGCGGCAAAGTGATAATCTTTACCGTCGAGGACGTTACCGGAAGCGTAAAGGAGAGCACGAGATTTCTGGTCGACGTCGCTCGTGCCGACAGCAGCAGTGATATCCATGAACGATTGGAGACCTCCAGCCAAACGGAGGCTGATGTCGATAGCCTTAGCCTTAGCTGAGTTGATATTTTTGGATGCTTCTTTCAGAAGTTTCTGTTTGCGTTCACGTTCGTTCATGCTTTTTTCTAGGTGTGGTGCCTTCGCGTTAGGTGACCAGTCGTTGGATTGTTCACCATTGTTATTGCTCTCTGAGGCTAAAGAATCGTAGGAGACACGCATTTCAACGTTCATATCGCTGCTTGGAGACAGTCTAAGAGAGTATTTTTGGTACTCTACTTCGGTAGAACCAGAAGTGTGCTGAGATGTAATTGATTCTGTAAGTTTGTTCAAAGCTTCCATAGCGTCTTGTAACTTGTTTACACTGTCGTTGCTTTCGTCTTGATTGCGCTTCGATACTCTTTCCCAAGCGAATTGCATATTCTGCTTTTGGTTCTGGCCGTTCAAATCGATCTGAGACTTCATAGCGCGGTCTTTGTTGATGATGTGAGTATTTTGATCCTTTTTAACTGGTTCAAGGTTGAGGATGTCGTGTTTAGAAGTGAAAGGCTGAAGTTCGTACTGGAAGATTTTGTATTCTTTATCGTCTTCGTTAGGTTGGATTTTTATGCGTGCTTCTTGCTTGTTCGTGTCGTATTCAATTTCACCACGAATTGGTAAATGAACCTGGATATTGCTGTCCATACCAGAGATGTATTCTTGATGTTCGAAAGGTGCAATAAAGCCCATTCTCTTCTGGAATTCAGTTCCATAAACGATTCTTACTTTTCCAGATGCAGTTGCGGTCTTGGGAATTCTATTTTGGTTGTTTGAGTCGGACTCGGTCCTCAATGAGGATTCTCCTTCAACGCTGAAAATTGAGGGTACTCTGTACGAAAAGTAAAGTGGGAATCCAGTTTCTGTGGGGAAGCTGGTGATGACTTCGTAAGTATGTAACTGAGTTCCTTCGAAGCCTTTTCCACGTTTCATCTGCTCAGCTAATTCTTTAAGTTCTGAAAAATTTTAATAATGATTTAATGAAAATCGAAATTCTAATTTGTTTATTTAAGATTTCGTGTATACTTACGTTCTGGAATTTTCTCCAAGGTGTGGTTATCAAAAGACATGAAGTGACTTCCCAACAATCCGTTCATAAACATGAAACCTTCTACCTGTTCAGGATATTCACCGCGGATGCTTAATAACTTGGCAATGTTTTCAGGTGAGAACTCACGTTCCTGAGCTTTCTGGTTGTTCTTGCTGTCCCATTGGTTGCCAAAGAACTTTTGTTGGGCAAATTCATACAATTGCTTTAGACTAGAAACGGCACCTCCAAATTGGATGCTGGGGATCTTAATTCCTTTCGTAGTCTGTTGGCTCTTGAAGTAAACGCCCTTAGGAATAATAGTATCATCGCTACCAATAAAACTGCCTTGGAATGAGTATTCGTTCTTGGTCCATGGATTCTTAACATACTTGTACATGTTACGCGAGAACTGCATACCATAGTTTTCACGGGTTAATAGAGGCTGAGCAGCCCTAGCATTTTGCGCGAGTTCGCGGTGTTCTTCGCCCTCGAGTTGAGCAAGCGACTCGATGGTGGATTTCACGGCAGAGTTAACGTGTTTGTTGCTGTCGTAGTGGGTGTACTCGGCCATTCTTTGGAGCATGCTAGCAGGAGGGTTGGTTGTCATCAGCATGTAAACAGCTGCGGTACGGATTTCGTAGTAGTCGGCGTTGTTAGCATAGATTTTGTAAAAGACTGAGCGGGCTGTCTTAGGGTTGGTCTCGGCGAGTTTCTTTAGGGAGAGGACCATGGCAAGACGTTGAAACGGAGAGATCTGTTTTCTTCCTTCGAGGTAGGGTTCGAATACGGAAAGCATTCTGTGGTGTCCAGTTTTTCCAAGAGCGACAGTGTAAACCTGAATCCTTTTGCTGTTGCCATTGTTGACAGCTTCCTCCAATTGTTGAGCCAGGTAAGGCATATATTTCTCATGAACATTTCGGTTGTTTCTGGAGAAGATCTTTCCAAAAGAGTGAACGGGATAACGATTGTGCGCGCTTTGTTTGTTAACGACAGCGTTGCGGATGAGATCGGCAAATGACATAATTGCAGCTTCATGGACTTCAGGTTGATCTTTACTCTCTTGCATGGTAGCCATTTCCTAAAACACAGAAAAAAAGTTCTAAATTCTGTTTTGGTAAAATATAAGCTGCTTAATTAATAACACTTACGAAATAAGCATCCATGTATTCCGGAGTAGGTGTGCGGGCAGATCTGGCAGCCATTTCAACAATGTGAACAGCTTCATGGTTCTGGATCTGTTTGTTTTGGACCCACTGCTTGATGTTGACGAGAGCGGGACCAGTGCCAGCGTGGGCGACTGCATCACGGTACGCCACCCATGCGTTGCGACGAGCGTTCTTAGCCTGGTTACCCTTGTTAACTTGGTTTGACGAGGGTGCCGATTCGTACAGCTCACGCTGAACTTCAGCAATTTGATCAGCGTTCATTGTGCGGACCAAGCTCGTGAGAATAGTGAACTTTTCCAAAGTGCGCTCTTGCGGCATAGTGTCGGGCTGGTGCATCTCGTTACCGATCTGCTGAGCGATGTTCTTAGCTGACTTGACGGCATCGACTTTGTTGTCCTTTTGGATGGAGTTTCCTTTGTTTCCAATGAAATATGCAGACAGAGGGTTTTGAGGAGCGTCTTGCAGTTTTGGTCTTGGCTGCAGGTAGTTGTTGTCGTCATTGTCGTAGGTGCTATCAGAAAAGTCCTCATCGCTGTCGGATCTGTCAGACTCATCGGAATGGTGTTTCTCACCGTGTTTGTGATTTCTGTCTTTCTCGCTCTTTGAGTAATTGATCCTGTTTGGCCGGCGTGACGATGAGCTCTCGAAGGGATTATTGTAGTTGTAAACCAAGTTTCCGGTCGACTGAGGGTTGGATGGCGACTGCAGAGGTTCAGAAACGTCCTTAACTTCGGTTAAAGTCAAGTTCATTTTGCTGGCAACCATTCCCTGTTTGTACTGCTGATGGTTGTAGTCGTGAATGAATTTGTTGGTCGTAACAGAAGATTGGATGGTGTATTTCTTCAGGTTACCAGAAATAACCACTCGGCTGACTGAGGAACGCTGTTAACAATAGATTTAAATATTAATAAACAATCTAAAAATAATTTGATTATTTTGAATTCACCAAAACTTACAGCAAAGTCATTTCCGTTAGCGTTGGCACCGGGTTCGAAGTTGTTGCTTTTGTCAAGACCGAAGTGATAGCTGATTCTCTGCTGGCAGTTGCTGTAGTTCTTGCTCTTGACAACGTTGATGAATTCGCCATCCTCACGGAGCTCTGGGAAGGGCACCAGTTCGGGTTTGTTCTGGAGCACGTGCTCAGGCAGAGGAGAAATGTCATAGAGTACCTCGCACCTGCCGCTCACGGAGTCTTCCATGGCTTTGAACATGGCGTAGGCCTCTCTGCCCTCGGGGTACTGGTTACGCATCGATGGCATGGCGTTCTCGCCCTGGGTGTCGACCTGGAGCTGGCTGACGAAACTCTTCAGAATGTTGACCTCCCAAGTGGGTACATCCTTGTTGACAACGATATCGCGAACGGCGCCGTTCTTGGTCTTGATTTCGAAGGGCTCGTTGCTGAGGGGCAGGGTCTGGTAGTTTACCTGATCCGATGGGATCTCCCAGTCCCAGTCTTCGAGTTTCGTGTGGATCTGGGCGTACCTCGGCTGCTCGACGCGGGCACGAAGTGTGTCCTCGCCATTAGGTTGGACGGTAAAGTAAGCGTCGATTAAGATACCGGTGTACTGCTTTGATTGCTGGCTGAACGAAGTCAGGGTGCGACTTCTGATCTTGTAGGTGTAGTGTTGGCCATCTTTCCAACCGTACTGATGGTTGGCGAAAGCCGCCCCAACTGAAATAAATTTTAAAAGATTTTATTGTAAAGTACAAACAGAGGCGTCGATTTTCAATAATTATGTTTCCAGTAAGTATTAAATATAATATAATAGAAATTTTTATTATTTTACATTTTTAACTAAATGAAATTAACAAATCAAATAAAAGACAAGTGAAACACATCAACTAATTAAAATAATATTTTATAAAAAATTTTATTCTTCTAAAATTAAAAGTGTATAAAATTATTTAAGACAAATTTGATTGCCAAAAAATTTAAGATTTAAAAAAATTGCAATATTTAAAAAATGCTACAAAATTTTATTTTTAAGACTATATTCTACTTACCAAGGAGCAGTAGAATGGCAGGCTTCAACATCATTGTGTTCCTCGTCGAGTGGCCTGGCGTGGAATGACCGAATGATCGTCTCCCGAGGTATTTATACTAATGATCCTCCATTAACTTTTACTAGAAATAGATCATACGGACGGTATGATCTATCTTAGATGTTAAATCAGCAGTTTTCGAGATCCATTCAGTAGTTATAATTTTATCACACGGAGACCTGGTATCGCACAAGACTCGCGCATGCAGCATTTTTTCTACTTCGCGACATCGAGCTGAAATAAGATTGGCCTTTCATTTATGCGCGTTTGAAGATTAGAAGTATAAGTATAGTGTCAGCTGTAAAGGTCAAGCTTTACTTACACCGTTTCACGAAGTCTCGAGGATTTTTCATTTTATTTACGATAACGATGAGACAAGCTTGCAAATTTGTATTTATCGACTGTAATAATAATAATGATGATGATCTTTCTCCTATTGCTATCAACATGCGACTTCGGAGGCACGTGTTCTTTTTATGAAGTCCGATATTTTAATAGTAAAATCTTAACGTTTAAAATTATTAGAAAAGGTATACTTATTTCTGAATTTAAAAAAAAAAATATTTTTATAATTTCGTTATTATCCTTAAAATCAGTGAAAAAAAGATTTCAAAAAATTGTATAAATAATTATTCCGTTTTGAAATAGTATGCTAATCTCACTTCTATAAAATATTTATTATATATCGTACATTAACATATTTATAATAAAATTTCCTATGTCTGCACTAAATTTTGATGTACAATAGATAATTATCTTTTTATATATGCAAGTCTACTTCCTTTTTAGTGTAGTGATTTTAGAGAAAGTATAAAATAATATTGTAATTTTAATTAATAAAACATTCTTATTTTTAATTCTTGAAAACTAATGAGATACATTTTTAAAGAAAATTAATTACAATTTATTGATTTAGGTAAAATTAAACAAAATATTTAACAAAATAGATAAATTAAAAAACAGGTTAGTTAATTTTTTTAATTATATATAATTTTAAAACAACTAGTAATATTTATGAAAAATGAGAAAAATATATAATACTTGTGAACAAAGACGATAAAAAACATAAAAATAAAAATAATTAATATTATATATTAATTTGAAAATTGTTGTTTCTGTTATCACAAAGTTATACTGTTAAAATAAATAAAAATTCTATATCTTTTGTGTAAAGTATTGCCAAATGAAACTAGGATAAACATTCATAAAATAATAGAAATAAAACTCAAACGGATTGATAGTTTATTTTCAGATTCTATTTCTAGAAAACTTTTGAGTACTTCAATGACTTATACTGTAATGAAAGTCAAGATAATAATAATGCTTAAAAGTTCAAATAATTAAAATCAAAACAAAAAAATTTTATTCTCTACTACAATTACAGTTTATTACATCTAATACCACTATATTTTCGCTTTATGATTTAATTAATACAAAACCCCTCAAAAATTCCCCCTTAAATGCCATCAAGCCCAGCCCGCTTTATAATCATTTCCCATATCACGCGCCTGGGCGCATCTTCAAAAATCGATATGCCTCCTTCTTTCTTTCTCCCCAGCATGCGAGTAACGAGCTCGAGAATCGCTGCAGGTGCGTCAGGCTCTTTAAGTAACGATTTAGCAGCGTTCCTCCCTGGGTTACATCACGCGCATCCCAGTAATTTGCGGCATTTCAAAAGGAGCTAGCCGCGGGGCGTCCGTTCTTTTTTTTTTCGCCGCCCTTCTCTTTAGGCTCCACACGCGACACCAGTAATCGAGAGGCCGAAACTTGCAGCTCGTACCGGAGAAAAGTCGAGATGCGCGACTGGATGCATAACTGGACAGGGCTCGTTTTTTTGACATTTTAATGTTGAGATCACGTCGAGATCAAAGACTTATTTTATTTTTTTAATTTGTTGATAATGTGGAATATTTTTGAAAATTTTTGTAGTATGTATTGATAACAAGATTTTATAATTAAGAATACTTCAATTTTCACTTGTAAAAGTAATAGTTTTTGCTAAAACAAATATTTCTTAAATTTTACAGTTGTTTTATTATTTTGATTTCAAAAAGAAACCTATTTTATACAATGATCTTCTTTTACTATGTTTCCAAAATATTTCCCATATAAATATAATAAAAGACATCAAATATCCACATGTAAGTAAAAAAGCAATTGCACTTGCAGACATCATATATTTATTGCAGTTTTCTAAATCGTCTGCTGATAACCCTAAAATATCATTTTTCACCTTTGAATACTCTTTGTTAGCAAATGTGAAATTTCTTATAGCATAGTCCTGCAGGTAATTAATGATTCCCGAATCACCGAGATAAGGGAAAATCCTGTTAAATTTTGAAACATAGGGGGATGTTTTTGTTAAAAACATCATACCCCATCCACTTCCGAGTGGTTCCTTCACTAAATTAATAATCCAGCCTTTAACGTTCTTGGAAAAATCCTTGGCGACAGATTCACCACAAACGTCATCGCTCTCGCATCCCCGAGTACCATTGCGACCAGTGATCATATCGATAAGGCAATTTTGTATTTGTGAGAGTTCGATGCTATCAGAGTTATCCATAAACTCTTGCAAAGTACTCGTATGGTTTTTCAAAGAAAATATCCTCTTTATATCTTTAGTTAATTTAGATTTTATTCCTGAGTTAAGGATGTCCGAGATCGTTTCAATTTTTTGAAATTTTTTTTCTTTTAAATGAAATCCAATCAGTTGCTGAAGTATATTAGCAGAGAATATAAAATATATAAAATTCATGGCTAAAAAAATTATTCTCTCTGCTATTCTCACTGGCTTTGCATTTACGGTGTTTCCGAATAAAACTTGTACGGCGACATATGAGTTCCAGACTTTTTCATCTAAATGCGTCATCCAAATGAAAATAGTAACGATCACGATAAGCATTGCAGTAGTAATCAATGTGACGATAAACTGCCTAGAAATATTCATTTCGTAATATTCATACTGTTTTACAATTACACGTATATTTTTAGGGTACAAATATCTGCTTACTTCTACATTTTCTAATTGGTTAAGTAATATACCGTCGATCAAGACATAAAAATTGACCACAAAATCTATTATGTTGTATTTCAATCCGATCTCCCCCCTTGGAGAAGAAACATTAAAGCTTGTTGCGTTGATCTTATAAGAATTGATTAATGCAACTTGTACTGAAAAATTTAGTTTTTGTGCTAAAATATTCGTAATTTCAACGTCAAGACCGTATAGTGTATTCCACAATCCGCATGGCGAATAATTTTTTGGAATCATCACATAGGGAACCATTTCAGCAATGCCTACGCGCATCGGTATACCCCATAAATTATTCGGATCATCAAAAAAAAAATTGATACCAGGTGTAAAATCTTCTTGCTTATACTTATTCTTGAAAGGATTATATCGATGTATTTTTATTCCTTTTAACTGTATTGTAGATGGAATAAGTGCAGTATTTATCACATTGTTTTGCAAAATTTCAATTACAGTGATATCAAGATATTTAAATGCCCAAACACGCTTGAAAAACTCTTGAAGGTACACATTTCTCCCTTTATTTATTAAAAAAATCAAACACTTGGGTCTTGTAGATATCGCCGAAAAATTTGTTATAAACATGACAAATTCAAAAAGTTCTTCTTCAATGTTTATTTCATCTTCGACATCAATAAATATTAACTTTGGATAAGCTCTTACAAACCAACTCACCAAGAAATGTTTCATAACCAACGATCGTTTTGATTTTA
>UELX01000892.1:47267-57353 GCA_900480035.1 Eupelmus urozonus
ACAAACCAACTCACCAAGAAATGTTTCATAACCAACGATCGTTTTGATTTTAACGCTATTATATCTCTTGTCTCTAATAAAATTAATCTGCGCTTGTTTAAAATTTGTTGTATCGCTAAAGTAGACGTAAAAGATAGTTCAGATGATGATTTGATAATTAATATAACTTGATCCGAATCAAAAATAGGCCTAGAAATGCTAATAATTTTATTTATCCAATCATTGTTGTTACATCCAATCACTCTGCAGGTGCCGATAACAATAAAAAATAATATTCTCGAAATTTTAATATTCATATTTTGTAGATGTTTGTTTCAATAATTTTGTTTAACTTAATATAAGAATGTGTACTTGACAACAATAACAAAATAAAAAAATAATTTTCTGTGTTTTTGTGATCAGAGCAGACATTCAACTAAATGCAGACGAATACAGTTTTCACCTATCAAAAAATATCCGGATTACAGAAAAAGATGACGTCATAACGCTTTGTGGTACCCTATTTAAGGCTGTATACAACATGTAAAGGGACGGGTGATTAGCCGGTAAAATGTGGTTAACTACCGGTAATCAGTTAAAAGAAAAATAAACATCCTTTTTAAATCACGAATTATTATTTTTTAAAAAACACATTACGTATAAATAGATATTTCCTATCAGCGATTTCTCTTTTTTATTTATCTGATAACGTCTTCGGCTTCATTCCTAAACCAATTCTATAGGCGCACCTAGCAATTAAAACTAAATAAACAACAACTTCTAATTAGTTAGAATTAATCATTTTTTAACAAAGACGATACCTTTCTGACATCACTGTCAACCATTAAACTAAATAAAAACAACAACTAAAAAATATTATTTTACTGGCAGAAGTGCGTATGAGATGACGCGTAATTCATGCGCTCTTATAAATTTTTAATTAATGTACATTACTCGTAAGCGCTTTTTGTGCTCTCCAGGTTGTTGCTTCAGTTACATCTACCCGGTTTTTTATTGTGGTTTGTTTGGAGTAAAACAATTTGTGATATAATTTTGTGTTGTACAATATGTGAATAAGTTTAGAGGAGTTATGATTATTTGTTCAGTTTTCATTGTGCTGAAAATCGAAAATATAGTAATAAATTAATTTTCAGGGTAATAGAAAATTTTAAAACAAAATTTATAAAATCAAAGTTTTAATCTCCTTAAAATAATTTAAAAATTATTTGCTTTATAAATGTAGAAAAAAAGAAACTCTTTGGTACAAAAAAGATACTTTGATAAACATTTTGTAAACATGTTTTGAAGCGTTTGTTGCTGAAAGACACTATTTTATGAAAATTTCTGAGATTTCAATCTAGAACTTGCCTTTTATCATATCCCGGCTCAAAGTAATTTCTTTATTCTTAACTAATGAAGAAAAAGTAATGCCTGGTAGTAATAAAGTACTGAGTGCATGCTCGACGAATAATCTAGCGACTTGGATTAAATCGATGCAATTGCACTTTTGCGAAACGCTTTTTTAAAAAGTAATTGAAATTGTACTTTGCCCTGTATATCGAGAAAAAAATCCTCCTTTTTGTCAAAGTGCACTAATAAAAACTATAGTATGTTATATTGGTATTGTATGTACTTATAGTTAGAGAATAAAAAGGTTATGGGCCTAAATATGTATGTATATTCCACGCTTCGCCCTTGATTAATTCACTCACAACCCTGATAGAAATTTCCCCAATAAAATTGGCCAAGACTTTAAAACTAGGCTAGTGGATGTCTAATTCTTTACAGTTGACCAACCGCTGGCCAAAAAATGGGGGACGTATCTACTAGGAAGGGACATTGCTTTATTCCCGCGGTGCATAACTTATTGTTCTTTTCTTTTTCGAATAATATAGAATATTGTGTATCAATAACCAAATTTGAAATTTTTAGTACATGTCGAATACGGCTAGCACAAGTCAAAAGTGGGTGCTTTTATGAGTTGAATAAAAAAAACTGCAAATAGTATAATTTAAAAAGAGAAAACATTTATCAGAATTCTGAGCTATAAAAAAAATGAACATCATTTTTAAATCATAAATTATCACCTATAATTACATACATTATGCAAAAACTAGACAAGATTTATAATTAGCCGTTTTACTTTCATATCTATCTGATAAAAAATCTTTTAAGTCTATAAGTATATCAATTCCATAGTGCACCTAGCAATTAAAATCGAACTAAACGGCAACTTATTAATTAAAATTAGTCATTTTTAACATGAAGGGTATGCTCCTGACGTGACTATCAAAAATTCATTAGTATAAACAAAAAAGCAACTAAAAAAGTTTCTCCGAAATGTGACGCACAAATTTACATATATCAGACGGTATCCTCTTTTTTGCAACTTATTGAGATTAATATTTGATAATATATGATAATTGGAATTCTATTCTTATGAATCGATGGAAAATAATATAATGAACAAATTAATTTTTTTTTTTACTCAAATATAATAATTTTAAAAGAAAACTGTCGCTATATTTTATGACTATACAATTGATTTATATGAGTTATTCGTAATCTTTAAAATTCCACGAAGTATAAATTGATTGTTCTTTAATAAACAAATAGTAAAGATTAAATAAATATTTTCTACCGCAAAATACAAATAACTATTGAAAAAAAATTAATTTTTGACATAGTTTGTATAAATTATGTAATCTTAAATATCGTGACAATTTCTAATTCAGGTGTTCTTACTTGTTCGAACAAATCTTTAATATAATTACTACGTAAGCTCTTCTTTTTGGTACAACTGGCATGAGACATGTTGTGACTTTTAAAACTTGGCCAATGAGGGTGTTGAATTTGGGAACGTGGTTTTGAAGAAAAAAAGTTTGGAGGAGTTAACAGTCATAATCTATTGCTGCAAAAAAAAAATTAATAAAACAAAAAACTCAATTGTTGGGATTTTTTGTAAAAGATTATGAAAATTAGCATACGCAGTTAAAAATATTTCATATTTTGCGAATCGTTAAAATTGATGTAAAATTTTCGTAATGTAAGTACATAATAAAAGAATTTTCATAACGACTTACTATTCGTCAAACTTACCTACAATTTTCATTAAATACGTACAAATTTACGAAAAAATTTTATCTGTTTATTAATTCTCTTCTCTTTAAAATACAAATTATATTAATACAGGTGGACATTTATGAACACTGCATAATATTAAGGGCAATTTTATAACATGTTTAATGAAAACATATATTGCTTAAACGTTACCGTTACTGAATTGGTCTTTAGTTTTTTTTACACAATGATCTTCTTTTGTTGTATTTCCAAAATACTTCACATGCCAATGTGATAAAAGACAACACATATCCACAGCTGAACAAAAAAGCAATTTTACTTGTCGACATCGCGTACTTATTACGGTTTTCTAAGTTATCTGCTGACCAAGCTAAAATATCATTTTTCGCCTTAGAATATTCTTTGTTGGCGTATGTAAAATTTCTCATGGCACTATCTTGCAAGTAATTCATGATTCCTGAATCAGTAAGGTAACTGAATATCTTGTTGAATTTTGGAACATAAGGTGAAGTTTTTGTTAAAAGCATCATATTCCAACTGTTCGCGATAGGCTCATCCACTAAATTAAGAATCCAACCTTTGAAGTTTTCAGAAAAAATCTTGGCCACTGGTTCACCGAAAATATCATCAACTTGGCATGCCCACTTATCATTCTGACCATTGATCATTTCAATAAAACAATTCAGTGTTTCTGAATATTCCATGGTATCAGAGACAAGCGCCAAATTCTGCAAAATACTTGAATGATTTTGCGAAGACAAATAATTTTTAAATGTTTTAGATAGTTTACATTTCATGTTTGATTTCAGGAACTCTGGAATTGTTTCAATATGCACAAATTTTGCTTCATCTAAACGAAACGCTAGCAATTGCTGAAGTATATTAGCAGAGAACATAAAATAAAAAAAATTCGTAATGAAAAAAAGAATTTTTTCTGAAATTCTCACCGGCGTTACATTTGTAGTGTTTCCGAACGAAACTTGCATCACACTGTAAATGTTCCATACTTTGCCATCTAAATGCGACGTCCAGACAAAAATAATAACGATCGTGACAAACACTACAGTGGTGATTAATGCACCCATAAACTGGCTAGAAACATTCATCTCTTGATACTCATACTGCTTTATAATTAAATATATCCTTGAAGGATACACAAATCTGCTTATTTCTCCGAACTTATATTCTTGTAGAGATTTACCGCTAACGTAAAGAAAACAATTGGCTACAAAATCAATTATGTTATATTCCAGACCAGCAATTGCGCTTATGGCTGAAACATTTAAACTAGTAATGTTGATGTTATTAGAATTTATTAACGTAACTTTTACAGTAAAGTTCAGTTTTTGTGCTAAAAGATTTGTAATTCCGATGTCAAAACCGTATAGTGTATTCCACATTTCGTATTGAGAATAATTTTCTGGAATCATTACGTAAGGAATCATTTCGATAATGCCCACGCGCATGGGCATTCCCCATAAATTATTTATTTCTTCAATAAATAAATTAAAGCTTGGTGTTAAGTTTTCTTGCTTATAAAAATTGTTAAAAGGATTATATCGATGAATTTTTATTCCTTTAAGCTGAACTGTAGACGAAGTAAGTGTAGTATTTTTCTCGGGCTGTATTAAGATTTCAAACACAATCATATCTAGATATTTAAATGTCCAAGCACGTTTGAAAAACTCTTGAAGATACACATTTTCACCTTGATTTATTAAAAAAAATAAACACTTGGGTCTTGAGGAAATAGCCGAAAAATTTGTTATAAACATGACAAAATCAAAAAGTTTTTCTTCAACGTTTATTTTATCTCTGATATCAACAAATATTAACTTTGGATAAGCTCTTACAAACCAACTCACCAAGAAATGTTTCATAACCAGCGATCGTTTTGATCTTAACGCAATCATATCTCTTGTCTCTAATAAAATTAATCTACGTTTATTTAAAATTTGTTGTATCACCAAAGTAGACGTAAAAGATAGTTCAGATGATGATTTGGTAATTAATATTGCACGATTCAAATCAAAAATAGTTTCAGAAAGGTAGATAATTTTGTTTATCCAATCATCATTTATACATCCAATAACTTTGAAGTTACTGAAAATAATTAAGTATAATATTTTAAAAACTTCTATATTCATATTTTATTCATCGTTTAATCAAACTTTTTTAAACACGAATGAAAGAGCGAGTAATTGACCACAATACAAATTTCGAAAATTAACTATTTTATATGCTTTGATAATGAGATTTGACACTCAACAGAATGTAGACGATTGCAATACTTTTACCTATAAAACGAAAAATAAATACTTTATTTAAATCAATTTATCATCCACAAGTGTACCCTTAAACACTGCATATTTTATTAGAAAATTATTACACATTAACGGAAAAGGTTATTAATTATTATACTAATTAAAGTGAGTTGGCTGTCATATTTATCAGAGAACAATGGTTCTAACCAGGATAGTGTCAGAGTTCCGAATCATGGATTCAGCTCAAATTTTGAAATATATTTTTGGAATTAGTTTTAGAAAATATTAAAAAAAAAGATACGTATTTTTAATTTAAATATATGCAAAATTTTAATAATAAATTATTTAAAAGTATCTACACACATATGTATCACATAATTATTTGTTAATTTTTTTTCGAAAAAGTAATCCATTCATTCTGTAGTAGCACTCTAAAGGAATATTTTAAGCCCAACCTGGTATAAATTGATGGACTGGTTGGTTAGAAAACCTGTGGTAAGTGGGTAAAATAGTCAAAATTCAAGGTTTCTAACGTAGAGTGGTATTAGCGACTTACATAGAACAATATAGGACAATATAGGTCAATAAAATAAGCAAAAATGATCCGTCGTATGTATATAGTAAGTACAAAAGTGTATATTATTACAAGTTGTGATATACTATTTTAAATAGTAATAAATGTTTTATTCATTTTCAGTGATTTCAACTCAGGCTTGCCCCCTTAAGTCTTATAGATGGACTGTTTTCCAACTAAATTTAAGGGATTCTGATAAAGATCAATCATTAGAATTTGTTAATATTTACGATATCATTTTTGGTTTCCCATTTAATATATTATATAGATAATATTATTATTACCTATATTATTTACCTATATTATTTACCTATATTATTGACCGCACCTTTTCAAGTAGCCATAAAAGCTAAATTTTTAAAATATGTCAGGTAACTTTATATGCCTTATTTTCTTTGAGTAAGATCTCTAGAAAAAAAGTAATTGAAAAATCTTAAAATGAATTTGTTTGAAACTATCAAAAGTTAAAATAATTGACATTACTTATACTTCTAACAACATTTTGGATTTTAATTATTTCATGTTTAAAGCTCTACAAAAATTAAGGATTGTCTATTTTACGTGTTCTTTTAAAGTGACCCTTATAACTCTCTTTGAATATTAGAGATTATACTAATAAATATAGGTATTTATACATCCATATAAATAGGGATAAGTTTAGAAAATCTAGTCTACAAAAATATTCATAAGTTGCGCAATATTAAAAGAAATAGTTATTTTATTTTAAACAGTTAAATGTCGTGGTTATTTTTGAGCTATAAAAATATGTAGAAAATAACTAATTAAATAAACGAACAATTACTGATATTACAGAATTTTAATTATAACATTTTATTTCTAAATCTTCTATTACTTAGATCTTATACATGTTATTTTTTTCCATTTAAAGAACTACAGTATTTTGACAACAATTTTTTTTCATTAAGTTTCCAAAATATTTCGCATGCTAATGAAATAAAAGACAATAAATATCCACAGACGAATAAAAAAGCAATTTTACTTGGCGACATCGAGTACTCATTAGTACGGTCTTTGTCATTTGCTGACAAAGCTAACACATCACTTTTTGCCTTTAAATATTTTTTGTTAGCGGATGTGAAATTTCTAACTGAACTGTCTTGCAAGTAATTGAGAATTCCAGAATCGGCGAGATAAATGAAAATCCTATTGAATTTAGGAACATAGGGTGAAGTTTTTGTAAAAACCATCATATTCCATCCGCTCCAGAGAGGCTTCTCGACTAAGCTAATGATCCAACCTTTGAGATTCTTCGAAAAGACTTTGGCGATAGATTCACCAAACAGATTATCGATTTCGCACGCACGGTCATCATTCTGACCAGTGATCATTTCAATAAAACAGTTATGCATTTCTGAGACGTCCATTGTATCAGAGACATTCGCCAACTGCTGCACATCATCCGTTTGAATTTTCAAAGACAATAGCCTTTTTGTCTCTTTTAATATGCTGGATTTTATTCCTAAATTAAGAACGTCTGAAATTGTTTTAATTTGCTGAAATTTAGCTTCATTAAAGTTAAAAGCGAGCAGTTGCTCTAGTATCTTAACAATGAATATAAAATATATAAAATTCATGGTTAAAAAAACAATTCTCTCAGCCGTTCCCATTGGTTTTGCATTTACAGAGTTTCCGAATAAAACTTGTACCATGTTGTATGTGTTCCACACTTTCTTATCTAAATGCGTAATCCAAACGAAAATACTAATAATTGCGACAAATACAATGATGATGATTAAAGTAACGAAAAATTGACTAGAAACATTTATATCATGATATCCATACTGTTTTAGAATTAAATGCTCTTTTGTAGGATACAAAAATCTGCCAATTTCGAAAGATTCAAGTTCATGAAATAATCTAGGGGTGATGAAGACGAAGAAATTGGCTACAAAATCAATTTTATTGTCTCTTAATCCAAGTTCCACATTTAAAGTAGAAACATTTAAGCTAGTAGCGTTCATGTTATGAGAATTTATTATCGCAACTTGTACAGTAAAGTTCAGTTTTTGTGCTACAATATTTGTAATTCCGATGTCAAAACCGTATAGTTTATTCCACATTTCATTTTGAGAATAGCTTTTTGGTATCATAACAGTAGGGACCATTTCAGCAACGCCTACACGAAGTGGCATTCCATATAAATTATTCATTTGATCAATAATTAAATTAAAGTTAGACTTCAAATCTTCTTGCACATAATTTTTGCTAAAAGGGTTGTACCGGTGAAGTTTTATTACTTCTTGCTGTGCTGTTGGTGGAATAAGTGCAGCATTTATCACATGTTGTTTCGAGATTTCAATGACAGTAATATCGAGGAAATTAAACTCCCAAGCACGCTCGAAGAAGTTTTGAAGGTATACATTTCCATCATTATTCAATAACAGAATTAAACACTTAGGTCTTGTGGATTTAGCTGAAAATTTTTTTAAAAACATAACGATTTCAACAAGTTCTTTAACAACATTTATTTTATCTTTAACGTCCACAAGTATCAACCTTGGATAAGTTCTTATGTACCAACTTATCAAGAAATCTTTCATAATTAGCGTTCGTCTTGATTTTAACGCGGTTATACCTCTTATTTCTAATAAAATTAATCGTCGTATGTTCAAAATTTGTTTAATCACTAAAGAAGATGTAAATGATAGTTCGGATGATGATTTGATAATTAATATTACTTGATCCGAATCAAAAATAGGCATAGATAGGTGAACAATTTTATTTATCAAGTCGTTATTAATATATCCAATAACTCTGGCATTGCCGATAATAATTAAGAATAATACTGTTAGAAATTCTATATTCATGTTCCGTACACTTGTGTCTAATAAAACTTATATTAAGTTCAAATAAAGAGTGAGTAATTGACAACAAAAGCAGTTTAAAATAATATTAACCTTTTGTGCTTTTACAATCAAGTAAACACCCACTAAAACTTAATGCAGACAACTAAAATTCATTCGCCAAGTAGAAACGAAGTTTGTCATTGTAAAACATAAATTACCATCCTCTTACAAATCCATAAAGACTACGCATTTTATTAGACAATTATAATTATTTTTCGGAAAGATCATTATACATACATAGAAAAGATTATTAACCGGCGTTCCAATTGTCATATCAATCCGATAAAAATGTTGTAAAGGTCATTCTTAAATTAATTCTATAGCGCACCTAGCAATTAAAACCAATCAGTAGGCTATTTACTGTAATTTTGAATTAATCATTCATAACGAGGAGGGTGTGCTTCTGACGTCAGTTTCAAACATTCATCCAAGTAAATAATTGTAAAGTACGCAACAAGGGCGGGATGGAAAGAATTGGCTAATCCATAGCACGTGTATAAATTTACACCCGAACCGAAGACTAGGATGGAAAGTTGGTAATTTCGGCCTCGCTGTAGCGAAAAATAGTATACGCACCACGGGAGGTAAAGTCCTTTACCTCCATAGATGCGTAATATACTATTTCGCTACAGCGAGGCCAAAATTACCATCTTCCCTTTTAAGGTTAGGATGGGAAGTTTGCACCTTCGTCCCGTTGTGGTGATGAAAATTTTCGAAATATTACGTCAAAAAGCAGTGTCCAATCGCATGATCAATTGAATTCCTCTGAATATGGGGGAGATACGTAACCTCATATGCACCGAGCATTAAAGATCGTGACGACGCTTAATTCATACGCAGAATCCGCTTAACTTATTGTAGAATTAGAAAGACTTAACTTCAAAAGTTATAATGTTAAAAGCTAAATTTGAAAAATGTGCGTAAAATTAAAACTTATTCAGTCTTCAAGAATTTAGTAGTGCATTTTTGTTATTTAACTTTGAACTGTTATAACTTTTGAAAGAGTTAAACTTTTCTACAATTCTGCAATAAGAAGATAAAATCTTGTATTTCAAAAACCTAAAAACATATATAACTCGAGTGTTTTGTTCCAGTAGAGTCTAATATTTAGATATTCTTTGTATCTTGATATTTAGAAACATATCCTAAAATATCAGCATCCGTTATTCGGAAAACAAATGCCTTTCTAGTAAATTCATTTTTAAATTATTTTGGGAATAAACTTAGTAATTAAACTCAATCATACGACAACTTCTTATTAATTTCAATTAAGTAGAGGTCTCTCTCTCTCTCTCTCTCTCTCTCTCTCTCTCTCTCTCTC
>UELX01000893.1:0-57346 GCA_900480035.1 Eupelmus urozonus
ACAAATCTAATTTCCTAAGGAAGATATTAATAAAATAAAAATGTTAATTGTGTGTCAACTAGCCCCGCTCTCCCCTATATTTTGTAATACATAATTAAGATGCATCTCTTAATAATCAATGCTGAGTTATTTGCTTTCGCTAAAAAATAATACATTATTAAACAATACTTGGGTACGATGATGGATATAGAGTAAAATTTTCAGTCGGTGTCATGGAACGATTCGTAAGCTTTTATATTCACCCTTAATATATTATATGCAAGCTTTCAAGTAATTATTTGAAACTTTTAAAATTTACCTAATTTTTTTATTTTCAAGCATGTATTCATTTTCAAATAAATAAATTAAAATCTTGTGATTCTAGTAAAATAAATTATCGAAGTATATTTATAACTCCTAAAGCCAACCTTGACTGCTCCTACATACAATTAGACAGGCCTTGATAACACATCAACATTTTACTAACGACATTCCACCACAATTACTCGAAAAACCAATCGGAAAAGAAAACGCAGCAACAATCAATACCCAAACGACCAATCGCACTCAACAACAAGAAATTTTTCTCAGTACACCCTCCCCAACAAACCTTCCATCCACGCGTTCTTTCACATATATATAAATACCCTATAAATAACCCCTCAAAGAGCCGGACACGCGCGCGCCGCGGCATTGAATGGAAAAAAGGCGGCTCGCTCCGATGTGGGAGGGGGATGAAAAAATAAAGCAGCTAGCTGCGCGATAGGAAAAGACAGTAAGTTGTGGTGCTTGGTGACAGCAGGGCGGCGAGGCTGTGTCAGCGGGAGCTGGCCGAATGCCGGGCATCGTGGAGGTGACGACGCCAGTGACGCCGGCGAGCAGCTCGCTCAAGACGCCGAGCACACCGCGGATCGACATCAGCCGGGCGAGCAGCTCATCGCACCACGAGGAGGACAGCAACTCCAGGGAGTCCACGCCTGAGAAGGAGCTATTAGCAGGTATGTGGGGGGAGGGTTGTTTTTTTGGGGTGGTTGGTGGGGTTTTGGTGGGTAGGAGGGTTGGTTTGGTGGAGGTTTGTGAGTTGGGTTTTGGGGGGACAGTGGATTTTTAGGGTTTGATCACTTCTGATTTACTGCGTATAATTTTCTGGTTATTAGATAGTTCTAATATTCTCTTTTATAAATGATATCATGATACTACTGAAATTCATTATCATTTGAATTTAAAAAGGTTGAAAAATACATTGATTAAAATATAGATTTTCATACTAATTAGAGTAAAGTGTATAGTTTTTTTATAAATAAATATTGTTAGAATATTGATCCATTACTTTTTCTGCAGTAGAAGTTTTTTTATTTTTAAATACTAATTGATTTAGTATTAATTATCTTACCCCGTTCTTAATCATCTTAAATATTTAATAAAATTACATCAGTTATAAATTTGTTCTTCTTAATGATCGCTGTTACGAGAATATATCAACATACTAGGTGTCAATGTTTATAGCGTGTAGGTAATATTATCCATTGTTTTACCCTATATAAAGGATAAGATATTAAATTTCTAACAATGAGAATATTCTATGTATGCTCTACAAATTTTACTATGACTTCTTGAAGAAATATAATATTTTCTTTAAAAAAATTTTAAAGAGAATGAATAGTTTTATGTTTTATTTTTCGTTCTTTCGTAAAGAGAAGAAAGATTATTATACCTTCATAATTCAACTGGGTATTAATTTTTAGATTATAAGACTGCAAGAGCTAGTTTTATTTTAAATTTTAGTAAAAAATGTTTTTCTATTTATAGAATAATCTGTACGTTACATATCATGTTTTTCATTAGATTGTTTCATATTTTATTACAATTTTTATAGAATAAAACAATAAAATTCATATATATGTGAGGGGAATAACATTCGAATTTTCTTTATAAATTATTCATTTAATAATCAATACGTTAAAATATTAGTACTAAATTATCTATTTCATATGATTGAATCGTTGTGATATATCTAAATTATTTTGTAAATATTACTTTCTGACATCATTTATAAGCTTAAATATTAAAATTTTAACTATGAATAAAATTTTAAAATAAAAGATAAATGAAATTGAAAATGAGTTCGAGAATTGAAAGAACTTTTATGGCACCGAAGGGCTTTACTTTTTACACTTTCAATCTCGTAAACGCTGGCAGAAAATCCACTTTTGTATTTTATTCCACTGCTACCTGACTGGAAATATAACACGTATCTTACGCACTATCCACACGATATACGTATCTAGCACAATCAATATTTGCAAATCTCATAAACACTACAACTTCAAATAAACGCAAGATTGAACAAAGTGAAAAAGGTACAAAAAAGCACAATGTTACGTTAAACAATTAGAGTCGGAACGAGCATCACAACAATCTTACCAAAAGGCATAAAATCACAAACACCAAAACCCCAACCATTCTAAAAACCCCATAAACCCCCACCATCAAAAGCAAAAAACCTGCCCAAACCTCTCAACCACCTCAACTCTAACTCACCTCTCTCCCCCTCAACCCCAGGTGGCGCGCCGCCCGAGGGCTGCAAGCTCCAGCTCGGCTACAAAGAAGACGCCCACGAGCTGCGCAGCTCGACCGAGGAGCTGGACCTGCAGGACCCGGTGCACGAGCAGGACCTGAAGCGCGACGCGAAACGCGCCCGGCGACGGGCCAAGGAGCTGCACGACGGCACGCAGAGCGAGCACGGCATCAGCATAAAGCTCCAGGGCGCGGAGCGCGAGCGCAAGGACAGCAACTGCAGCGAGATCATACTGCTCAACATTAGCGGCAGGACCTCCAGGCTGTCCTCGGTCGGCAGTCAGGGTTCCGGGGTCTCGGGGGGTGCGCTGTCCGTTGTCTCGGCTACGTCGTCCAGGTTGGTTTTTTATTGGTTTTTTTTTTTTTTTTGGTTTGTTGTAGAGGGTAGTTTGGGGAATAGTTTGTAGATGTGGAGGGGGAGTTGATGATTGCGTGGGCGGTGATGTTGGTCAGATTGATGATAGAGTTTATTTGGGGAAGAATAAATTTTTGTTCGGTTGTTAAGAGATTGGTGGTGACTGAGAGAGGATGGAAATTTATTCTAAGACTGGCTTTCTTGGGAGGGTGTGATACTCTCTTACGAATTGCGTTGAGTTATTTTAGTTATAGATGTCGTTTTATAATTTCAGTCAAGCTGGACCAAGAAAGAAAGGGTATGAATTTACCCGGTTCGGGTTTATTTTTTTGTAAAAGTGTTTGGCAGTTTTCTGAGTTTTTTTTTTTATATTTATTCAATTTGTGTTAATTTTGCAAGTTTCTTTACAAAATAATAATTTCATATGATGAAATTTTAATAATACTAACAAATTTTCAATTAATTGAATTTAATATTGCATATTGATTTTAAAATCATGCTTGATTATTTGTGCAATGCATTTTAAAACTTATGCGCATCAATTTTTATCTCCTTTTTCATCTTAATCTTATTAACATTTTACTTTATGTTCTCATTTGATAAAAATACCATAAAGTGCACTGATAGAAACAAAATGTTTTTTATTGGCATCGACATGCGTTGGTGCAACGTAACTTTTAATCAGACTGACCTTACAATCTTATTAAGTTTGTAAGATCAAGATTCGAATAGTATTTCTTGTTTCAAATAAACAATACTTGAACTCGATGAACAATGTAACTCCATAGAATGATTGAAGATTCACGTCGAAAAATAAAATTTCAATAACAAATCCATAAACTAATCTTAGAATAGAAATAAAATACAAAAAACAAAATATGTGACTGTGGATGCACATTATCGTATCGTTCTTGTTCGTGCGACTACGGTAGCCTTGCTACGCTCTGCCCCAAAGCTCGCACTCGCCAAGAATGATATATCTTTCGCCCTTGGTACATAACGTACTAATTACCAAAGTCCATCCAAAAGAAAGCAAGCTTAATCATTATTTAAACTTGTCAACAAAGCTCCTATAACAACCGCACGCGCAGCAGCATTACAAAGCCAACGTTCATCCGTACGCTTCGCACGTTCACTGCGTCAAAAAAAAAAAAATAAAACCAAAATTATACCAAAAAAAATCTCAACCCTCCATCACCTGTGTCACGCGCTTCAAACTACAAGAAACCGCTCCAATTCAACCCACCATCACCAAGCCACATCTAATCTTTCTCCCTTCTTCCCACCAGATCGCCAAGTCCGCACAAATGTCTGCTGGAGACGTCGTTCTGCGGCAGCGTGTCGACGCTGGCCAACACGCTGATCGAGCCGTCGAAGCCCGAGAACGACGACCTCGCGATAATCCTGCTGCAGCGCGAGGAGGACTCGACCAAGGCGATGATACCGGAGAGCGTGCGGGTGCCCATCGTCGGCGGCAACCTCAAGCCCGACCCGCTCGACGCGCCGCGCAGACGGGGACGCGAGGAGCGCAAGGAGATTTTCAGGCGCGAGGTCGAGATTACTAAGAGGGTGCTCAAGAAGGTCAACATCGAGGTGGGTTGTGTGTCTGTGTGTGTGTAGATTTGATGACTGGGGGGTGGTTCGGAATTTAAGAGGGTATAGGGTTGATTGGGAGGATGAAAGCGGGAGTCTGAAGGTTTGGGGATTGGTAAGAGTTGGTGAGAGAGATGAAGATTGGAATATAGATTTTTATGATGTTACTTCGGTCTAGTAAATTGATTTTTTTTTTAGTTTTTAAAAATTTTAATACTTGAGCGCGCTTTTCGCATTGCAGCTAAAAGAATTCTCAAAGTTGAAGATAAATTGATGGATTTATTTACACGTTCAGTTAAAAGATTTTTTGTTACTTTTTCTATTCAAATTATGCCTAAAAATGAAAGTATATAAAAAATTTTTCCAGCGAACTTTGCTAAAATTTATTTTATACATATAATTAATTTTTTTATTATTATTACTATTTTTTTTTTCATAAAGTACAAATTATAATATACAGGGTTGATTATTTGTAATGAATCGAATCAGTATATCATTTATGAACATTTTCCTAAAACGTTCAAATGAATCTATGGGTTATATTAATCACTAAAACCTGCATTCCTATGCCAAAGACTTCTAATAAGTTCCATGATTTTCATTAATCCACGAGAACCTTTATGAGTTTCCTCTTATAATATGTTACCCACAACACCGGCCCAGGCAGCGGCTTCAATAAATCCTAATCACGAGCCTCGCCTTTGCGTGCTGCTGATGTCGCAGGCGTCGATGTACATACACAGCCGCCCTAAATAATCTCAAGCTCTGAGCCTGACGTTTACGATTCCCCGATCCAGTCCGCCATTTATTATTCACCATTTTTGCAATCAACCCCAAACATAAAATCTCCATTAAATAAAACCACAATAAAAACCACCTGAAAAGAAAACGCTATTCTCGACCCCAGGTGCCAATAATAAAACTGCAAAAGGAGCCCTCCGAGGACGACGGCGGCAGGTCCGACATTCAAAAACCGGCTAGCCTCGATCTGAACGAGCACCGCAAGCGCAGCCCCAGCACAACGTCCCGGGGTAACGTGGGTGGTGGTGCCGTCCTCGACACCCCCAAGCTTCAGAGGCACCAGAAGATACGCGACCTCGAGGGCTCGAGGACGCCCAGCCCGTCTTCCGTGTCCAGGAAGAGTAGCTTTACCTCGATCTTCAAGGTATAGACGAGCCCACCAGAGTTTTATCTCTCTTTCTCATTATTATTACTGTTATGTATTTACGAGAATGAGTTTTTATGCGGCGTGGTATATATATATATATATTTTGTTACGGTTATTGGTGCCTGATGGACAATCTGGGGGATGGGTCGGTGCTGCTGTGGGAAAAGGGGAGGGTGGTTCGAGCGGAAAATCTTCTGGTAGAATTTAGGGCGAACGTTTTTTTCTTTTTGATGAACGGATCGCTTTCATATAGAAGGTGAAAAAAATTGTTAGTTTATCAAAGGTTTTTTGAATTTTCATGCTTTTTAGTAAAGGATTCAGCGTTGAATTTTGAATGTTGGATTTGTTTTTTTTAGATATAAAATCAATGTATTGAGTTTTAAGACAAATTTATTATTTTGGTTCACAACATTTTGTATGAGTAGAATTAAAGTAAAATTTATCTTTTAAAAAAAAAACATCCTTATCACGCGGTGAAATATGAACATATTTAATTCGATTAATATAGTAAAGCTAAGTCCGTTGTTGAATTTTCAAATTTTTCCAATAATTAAGATAGAGTGTACATTAAATGAAATTGGTCCACATGTTGAAAATTGTACATAGGTTTATATTAAATTTAATGCAAGATTACATTGAATTTAATCAAAATAAACATAAAGTTTTCAAGATTTGTATTAGTTTTCTTATAATGTACATTATTTTGATAAAAATTTGTTCATTTTAGATCGTTTTTATTCCGTCCGGTATACATATCGATAATTTTTCTCTCAGTACATTTACATTAAAGTTAATAAATAATATAACAGTAAATGTACATAAGAAGCGTTGCAAATTTTAGAATAAATTTTGTTTTATTTCTTTTGAAAGTGTACATCAGATAATTTTTCGTGTGAATTACCACATGATATTTTTTATCAGGAATTAGTATAGTCGTGCATGATTGTAGGTAGATTTTAATAATGTAAAAAAACTATTTCTTAGTAATTAGAGTTCTCATTTTAACTCAAACTTTCGTCAAATAATTATTTTTTTTTTATTTCATATCTAAATTAATTATAAACCTAATAGTATTAAAAAGTTCCGAAATTGTATAGCATTTCTCTTTTTATAATTTAAATTTGAATAACATTTTTTATAATTTATTAAAATTTACGTAGAATCAATGCATGATCTTTTAGATACAATTTTTTCCTGGAAAACAACTTTAGCCGTCGCAAATTATAAATATCAATAATTTAGTAATAATATTAAAATTTATTCTGTATAGGAAATTAACTTTCTAAAAATATATTTAATATTCATAACTTATCGTCGACTTAAAAATTTGATCATCTAGCGACCGATAAAGTTGAAGAAAATAATTAATGAAAAGTACAAAGTTGTAGCGTATTATTGTTAAATATTTATTGTACTTACTTTGACTGTTTATATTTTGTGTTCAACAAGAAGTGATTCGCTATTTATTGACAATGTAACTTATGGTTTACAATAAATTCTACATAATTTAATAATGTTAGTTCTATTAAAAGTATTTTAAAAGTTATACCCCCTGTAAAATCGAAAAGTTCAAAAGGTAAGCATAAAGATACGCTTGCTTATCAAACTCAAGTAAAACGCTCAATCATTGAACCCTTAAACTTTCCTCATAAAGATTTCCAAGTAAATGATAGCAAACTTAAAATTCATTACTACATTAAAGTAAATATTCATTGTGTACTATACATTATAATGTAAAGAACAAAACATTATCATATGCATATTATTTTCTGTTTCAACACAGTAATTTCATAAAAGCAACATCAACTGCTATGTCGTTGAAAAATTAGTTGAATATGATACTTTATTGCTTTTATTAGAGGCAGCGTTTTCGATTTTGATTCTTTAGGATATCTAGTTATATTACAATTAATATTTTGAAAATATTTTTACGTGTGTCTATTAACAACCGATTCAAATTTTATTGTTATTAAAAACACTTAAGACAAGAGTTTGAGAAAAGTAGGAGTGCTGAAATTGTGAGAAAACAAATTTTAAACAGAAATCCACATTAATAGGTTTCATTAATCAACCTACTTGTTACCCTAATCTATCTGTTTTTTAAATATAATTGTTTAATATTAAAACTATTTAACAACAGTTAATCATAAATGTTTATTTTATCATTTTTTATATTACTGAATCAATTACAATTGAATGAATAAGTAATTTATTTTTAAGTTTACTTTTACAAATTTCTTTTAACATTACAAATATAATATACTCCTCATCACGCACAACATTTTTGTGTACAATTTGTGTAAAAGTGTTCATGTGAATACGTAAAAATGCTTATGTAAACATGTATATAGACGTGCGTTTAAATTTTCAAAATGTAATAGTTACTGAAATGATTTGTGTAAAATTAATAATTATGTTTAAAAACATTCGATTAATAAATGTTTACATTTTTACACAAATTTAATACAAAAGTTGGCTAAAAAAAGAAAATTTAAACACACGATTGTGATGTTTGTGTTTGTTTGAACACCTCAATATAAGAAAATGGATTGAAATTTGAATTTGTTGGATTTATTTTATGGTTTGTAACATTTTCCAAAAGAGTTTTTTTAAAAGTAAAAAATAGTGATTATGTGGAACGTAATCTTAATGTTGTATTAGAATTGGTGCTTTGATTTGAGGATAGTAAATTAGAAGCACAATTTCATTCATGTTATTTCATTCTTTTAGAAACTGCATCTGAGTGTAGTATCGTAACTGGAGTGCACTTAGAAATTATACACAAGCTTTTATTAAAAATAGTTAAAATTTCATGTCATAATGAAAAAACACTGTGCACACTCACAGTTTATGACATATTTTATGGTATTTTAAGAAGATTATAAAATGTATTACAAATTTATGTATTTCACACTTATAGGTACTCTTATGGGTACATGTTTTACATGAGTAAACCTTGAATGTATAATTGGAAAAATACGAGATTTTGATTGCAATACACCATTTTAATAAATTGAATCCTATATTATTATAACTTTTCAAAATCAATTTACAAATTTTAATACCATGGTTTAGTTTTCATTTCGACTATTTGATTGTTTTATGCCTTGAGCAACCAATACATGTAATAATAAATACTACAGTTTTTTATATCAATTACCATAAAGAGGATTTTAGTTACTATTTTAATTTTTGCAAAAATATCTCTAGTTTTTTCGACTACTTTATCTTTTACATTCCTTCGTTTAATAATACGAGCTGCCCTTACAGTTTTTTCCACACAAGTACAATTTTCTTACAAAACCCCTTAAAATTTTGCATTTTATCAATTACTCTTAAAATTTACGTACATCATATTTCCTACTTAAAATATCTTTCATTCCACCAAATAGTATTTTCTCGTATTGCAATGTATTCCGTACACTTAAACGTTCCACATAAGCAGTATACCAACCACATGCAGCCAAAAAAAAATTAACCACCACAAATAAATCCAATAATCAAATTCTAACCCACGCTACTTACCCCCAACCAGCTCAAATCTTCCCCGCACTAACCTATCTCTCTTTTCTTTCCCACCTTCAAAAACTCCAAAAAGGGCCGAACCGACGGCGCCAGCATCCAGAGCCAGGACTCGCCGACGACGAGCTCACGGCGCACCAGCCTGGCAAGCCGGCTCAAGGATACGGCTGAGAGTCTGCGCAGCCGATCTAAAAGCCGCGAGCGCCCGAGCTCCGGGGAGAAGTCGCCCGGCAAGAGGCCGGACTCGAGGAATCGCGGGGGCAGTGGTGTCTTCTCGTCGACTCTGAGCTTGTTCAAGAAGAGGGAGAGGAAGAAGAGCGGAGGGAGCATCGGCACGCCGGAGACGCTGGACGGATCGCACGGGAATCTGGATAGTATAGGATGCGTCGAGTTTACGTTTAATCAGCACCAGACGGTGAGTTGTTTTGTGTCGTGGGAGTTGTGGTTAAGTTGTCGGTTGGAGAGTTGGAAGACAATGTGGGAAGTCTTATAGCAAAAGCTAAGTAGAAGCTTCAGTACAAAATTATATTTTGTTAAGGCCTACTTAATTTTTTATTTCGAGCTGATTGTTTTTAACCAATTTAATCAGTGAAATCACGTGGAAAATCTAAATAAATCTCATAATAAATCACATTAAATCTACGATTAAAAACACGCATTATTGAAAACTACTTCTAACTCCATTAGCTCAATTATCTCTATTACCGACATTAACATCTCTTACCAAAACAACCTCAAAATACATTAATCCCGCTAATAAAAATTGCATAAATACAGCCGAGCCGTCCGAAGAAGGAGGGCGACGTAATCTTCATCAGCTTGTACGGCGAGAATGACGAGTTCAGGTATAAAAGCGAAACGGAGCCGACAGCGGAGACGACGACCGCCGAGGATACAGTTCTGCCCTCCGAGAGCGCGGCGATACCCCTCGACAGCCCAACAAAACAGTTTGACGATTACGACGCCTCGAGTCCTCAGCAAAGCTCGGCCAACATCGTCTGCACCGACGCCACGATCGAGCACCACCGGAGATCGGTGAGTGACTATTCGATGGTAAAGTATCGGCGATCGTTTTTTTCCTATGATTTTTTTGTTGTTGCTTTTGTGCGGTGGATAGGGAGAGTGGTTGATTAGAGAGTTGGATAAAAATTAAATTTATGAATTTTTTAAAGAAATGTTAAAAATGTCTATATATGTTTAATGCGATAACGATATAACCACATCACTCTACCCGTTACTTTATCGCGCTTTCAAGTTGTTATATCCTGTAAGCAGTTTATAAAGTTCTGCTGATTTTAAAAATACAGAGAAGAAGCGATAGGAGAAGCAGAGAAGGCGCCAGAATTTCATCATCGTCCGGCGAGAGCACGAAAATCCCGGAGAGCCACTCGAGGGATTCGCAGATCTCGAAAAGCGAGTCTAGGGACTCGAAAATCGCGCTCGATGACAGAAGAGACATTACGACCGGAGTTGGGTAAGTTTAATCTGTACTACAAGTCGCGTTTGTTTATTTTTTTAATTCTTGAAGAAAGAAGCTTTGAAATTCTAACGAAACTTTGTGAATTCGTAAACGGCTTGGAAATATTTAATATTTTAAGTCTTTCACAAAAGTTATATTTCTTTCTGATTTCTCTCTAAGAACGAAGCTTTTTCCCCTGACTATACGGTTTTGTGATTTAAGTATTCATTTTGCGTAAAATACTCGTTGAAAAGATAATTTAACTGAGCAGGTAGCCAGCATAAAAAGTGCGTTTAATTCAATTAATATAAATCTTCAATTAAAACTCCACCTCTTGTGTAAAAGCAAATAAAAGTTCCAGCTGATTGACCGCAAGACTGAAAAAAATATCGTACTTAAATAAAAAGTTCTCATTGTGGATTCTGACGCACACGCGCACGAAGTATGGAAATTGACGGTGTTCAACTACTTTAACGCATTGTGTCGAGTTTTCCCGAATTATTAAAGTAAAGTGTAGTTTAGTGCAGCAAGAAAAGTTTTGACGGCCTCAACTTGCGAGGCGAATGGAAAATTAGGTTTACTCATCGTGTAGAAGTATAAGAAGCGCTGATGAAATTGCGAATGAATTTAGTTAGTTACAAGACTTTTCTGCTGTAGTATTCTGTTACTTTTTTCCGCGGCCGTAAAAGCTTATATTAAAAGCAATTTTTATTATATTTAATATTTAGACTAAAATCTGGCTTTTAAAGTAAATGCCTTTTAAGATAGTGACTGAATGAATATTAATATATTTTAAAGACTGTGATTTTAATAGATTATATAAAAGTTATTTATATTAATTACGGTTTTTGAACAATTGTATTGTGTTTTCTGTTGCATTATTATAAAAAAAGGCAAATTATTAAGTTTTTGATTGAAGAATGTATAATAAATAATTCCGGAGTTAGTTTTGGAATTATGGACAATTTGATTTCTAAACACTTTTCTGATTAAATAATATAAAGTAATTGATTTAAAGAAAATGGTTGAATGTTTAATTAATAAATTACTATATATAAGTGATCTTTTAAAATAAAAATTGTGTAAGAGAAAAGTAAATCAAAAAGATTAATACATGATAAAATCAATTCTTTAGAAACAACCTTATTAATTTTTAATAAAAATGTAATAACAATCTCAAGTTCTTCACACTCAAACATTTAATCATTCAATTCCTTCCACAGCCAACCGGCCACGGAGAACCGCGAGGACGCCAGGAACCAGCGCATGTCGACATCCTCATCAAGGGACTCGATGGCCAGCAAGAAACCCGAGGTGGTCAAGCCCAAACGCAAGAGCAAAACGCAGTCATCAGCAGCATCCAAGCCCCCGATCGACCCGTCGCATCATGCTCCTAAGTACGACGTGAACGGCAAGCTGCCAAAACAGCAGCAGCCAGCTGCGCCTGAACCAGAGACGATAATCCAGCGCGACGAGCTGATCCTGCCGGCTGACCCGCTGAAGAAGACACCCAGCGTCGTTTCGGACCTCGACCACAATAGCTCAGAGTCGGAGCGCGATTCTGAGATCGACTTTATAAGGAACAAGGCGGAGAAAGGGATAGAGGAGCTGCCCGACGAGAGGAAGGGCCTCTGTTACGAGGAGAGCTTCGAGGAAGATCTGCCTTACGTGCCGACGACTCTGCCGCTCGAGAAGAGCGTGGCCGTGCCGATGCTGCCTGTTAAGCAGAGGCTGCAGGAAGTTACTAGGTATGTGTAGTTGCTCAATGATGGGAAAGCTCCGATTGTTATTAAAATGATTTTTATTTATGTGCCATAAATTTAAAAGTTATAATTTAATCTTTGTATTTTCCCCTATTATGCTAGTAAAACATTTTAAAATGTTCACTATAGTGACTTTGACAAATTCGAGTAGTAATAAAATAATATTTTTATTTTTTTTAAATTATTAGAGTAAATAAATAAACTACCTATGTATATCACTTATTAAAGTTCTCTCATAATAACTTCATCTAAGTGTGGAATACAACTCATGAAGATTTGTTGAAACTTATTGTTTGAATGATTTGAACTTCTCATAATTATTTTTATAAACATTGATTATTAAGGTTCTAAATTTTATAGCACTTAAATATAAAACATTCTAATGATTGGACATGGACTAGTTTACGTAATAAAAGAAATCAATATATAAATTTTGTTTTTGGTTTTGTTTAATTTATGGAGGTTGTGTTGAGTGAAAGTGTAATTTGTTGCGGTAAATTGAGGAAACATAGAGAAATATTTACGATTGAAATAGTGGAAGCCTTTCACGCGACGCGCGAATGAAGCCTTAAGTAATTCTATTGAAAGAAGACATCTGTTGATTCAGAAATAGAACACGTTGTCTCTTGTATTGGTAAAAGGCGAATGATGCGTTACTTTAGTTATAGCTTGATTTTATATGAAAATGGAAATGAAACTAGAGGATTAAAATATTATAGTATTGTCATAAATCAAATTTATAGCGTAATATACTTATTAAAATAATGAAACCGTTTTTTACAATCTAGTATCTGAATTAAAACCTTAAATGGATAAAATTTCATTAACACATAGGTATTATACATATTATTAGTATTACATTGTATTACCTATTAAGTACCTATTTCAGGAATTTCTTTTCCTTTTTAAATTAATTCTTGATTTCCAACAATTCCAGAACAACGCCGATCGAGAGGCCGCGCTCCACGACCCCCATCAACCCGACCCTGCTCGACGAGTTCATCATGCACACGTCGACCCACGAGGACCGCGAGCAGCGCCGCAAGGAGCACAAAATGAAGATATCCCTGCCCCGCGAGGACAGCTTCAAGCTCAAGTCGCCCCACCGGCCGAGCAGTCACAATAGCTTCACGGAGTTCGCGGGCCGCGTCCCAGGCTCTAGGATTACAGGCCACGGTCTGACCAAGTCACCGTCTCCACCGCCGCCGCTGCCACCCCGGGCCCCGACGACAGTGCTGACTACAGTTCCGCCAGGGACGACGGCCAGGCCTGCGAACTGGATTAATTTTGAGGAGATACCGGAGAAGAGGAAGGCGCCCAAGAGGATACAGACGATACCCAGGCTGGAGGACGACGCCAAGCATTCGCAGCCTGGAGCTGCTAATGTGGTATGGAAACTGATTGATTTCGGGTTGGTTTTTGGCTGTGTGGATGTAGAGACTTTTAACACAGTGTATGGAAAAGTAAATTACTGCTCGCTCTAAAAAATTTTAATAAACTTGTTTATTGTTTTTATATTATCTTCTAAAACGATGGTCGGTACTTTTGCTTTAATGCGGCAAAACTTTCGAGAACTCGTGCCTGAATTTTGCTTTTTATCTTTCATCTCTAGCTCGTGTACACGGCTTTTATTTAATTCTGTCAAGGTGATCCAATTATGTCAAACTTATTAAAAAATATTATTATTTTATACGAAAACTCTAAATAGACTTTAAACTCCTTTAGCCGTTTACCATAAAATTTTAATTCTTTCATATTTTCTTTTACTTTTTAAAATTTAAATAGAAATCGTATATTTTTATACATATATAATTATTGGAGTGAATAGAAATATTACTAGAATGGGTCCTTATCAGTAGTAAAATACTTGCAGTTATTTTAAGTTTATATCATTTTACCTTTTATAATATTTCGCGATAAAACATAAACTACACAAAATACGCTTTCACATATACGTCAAAAAAAAGACTGTGAATGAACAGTGTAAGTACTTAAATATTCCTCTTAGCTTGTCGCATTGCCCGAGGCATCGATTCTGTTGGTCGACGGACGACATTTCCGTGAAATCGATAGACCTCCTCTATACCTATGTAGATCAGATGTCTTTTGCTAAAGCGGCAAAATATTTCTGCTGATTCAACCGGCATGTGCGATTTGCTTCGGTGGATAACTTGCATAGGCATAAAAGCTACCACTGATTTACAACCAGTTCGTTGACGTTTACAAACGTAAATTTGAAACATCGTTCTATTAAGTCAATTGCATCATCGTCTATCATAAGTGTCCGTACAAAATTGAAAATGCTCTAATACAGTTGTAATTTCCCAATAAATAATTTAGTTAAATGACAATTTAGTTGTTTCTACAATTCTCACTCTCTTACTCAAACTCTTCGTCCACACCCAGGGTCAATACAGTTACGTACAACCGGAGGAGTGCCGTTGCGAGTGCCACGAAGAGTCGAGGCGGGCCTCGTTGCAGCGCGACGGCCAGGCCCGTCAGGCCTCGTCGACGAGCTGCGTCGACGGCGGCAATAATGGAGTCTGCAACGGCGAGAACTGCCAAGCTGGTAGCGCCGGCGGAACAGCCGGCAGCAGCAGCCAGTCGAACGGAGCGTCGAGCGCGAACGCCGACGGAGCCAGCGTCATCAGGTAATGAGCACGCACGGATCTTACCCATTTTTCACCAGGAAATTGTTATATTCGTTTATGAATATATTGTGTAAAGAATACCTAGCGCCGTGTAGACTGAGTTTTTTTCGTACATATTACCGTCGGAGGACTTTTATTTTCTTTTGATTTTGTAGTGGAAGATTGCTCGAAAAGTTTCTTGAATGAATTTTTTTTTTAAGTAGACTTTTTTATTTGCAAAATCTGATATTTTAATAATAATGAAAATTAAAGATTATATTTATATTTATTTTTAAACCTTAATGTTATTCAGAATTATATATCTAGCAATTTTCGATTTATAATTTTATTTTTCTAATTTTTACTTCAAGAAATTTTAGAGTGAATCTATAGAATAATATATCATTTTTTGGTCTACTCAACTTTTTATTATTATTTTTTTTTTTCACTGTCAATAAATCATAAGAATTATTTCAGATTTATGAAATCCCCACATTTTATATAATTAAAATTTTGTATATTGTCTTTCAAGGTGTAAATATTTTATTCTACTGTAAAAAGTATTTTACTTTTTGTGTCGATCGAGACTATTTTATTATTTAAAATTTTTAAAATTACTATTTTAATATATGTGTTAAATATTCCAATTTTTAATCAGAATTATAATGTAAATTATTAAATTATTCTCTGTATAAATAAACTCTTTTTATTATATGTTGCACTATACTTCTTTTACAACAGTTATTACCTTTTTAAATTTCCCTTGCAAGAAAAAGTGCTTTAATGTTTTAGTAGATTTTATAATTAATTTTAAATAGATTTTTACTATTATTTGTTTATTTAAGTATAAACATAAAATAGTTATACGTTATCTAGATACGAGTTTTTAAACATGGCTTTTAGAGTTCGAAAAACGTAGTATTTGAAATTTAAAATAAATTTAATACGCTTTTGAAAAAAGTCGTAAGAATTTGCTCAGATAAATCATGCTAAATTTTAGTATTTTATGAATTTAATCAAATTTTGTCTATTTCTTTGATTATATTTAAAATTATAATATAATGAATATTTTTGTTTGCATGAAGTTTAGAGAAACATATAATTACCAAAATGGCACAGCATGCAATTTATTCTAAATTAATTTTCCAAATTACTTTATATTGTAAATCAAGAAGGTGATTAAAAAATACAATTTGGCAATGCAAATGTAGGTGAATTGAGATTTAGTAATCTTAAAAAATGTATAGCAGTAGAATAAGTGATTTATTGAAACAATTGGACGAAGGATTTCTATGTTCGAAGTTCTAGTTTTATAATTGTGACTGTTGTGACCAAAGATTCAACGAATAAGTAAAGGAGTAGTAAAAATATTGAATGATACTCGTAAATTTAAACGAGATTTTTTTCCTGTTGCATATATAGTTATAACTAAGGAGAACTTCATCTTCCTATTGTAAGTAATTCCATAAAGTAATTTTTCAAGCATTAGAAAATGTCATATTCATGCTCAAACGATCTTTTATTGTAAAAGAAAAAGCTTACATCATCAACATGCATGATAGCTTTTAAAGAGCATTTCCGTAGTTATAAATGATAAAGATTTACTATATTAGATTTTAGAGCCTTTATTAATAGTCAAAATACTTTACATATATAAGACTCAGAGATGAATAAAAAATTATTCAAATGTTGATTTTTACTAATAATTTTTACTAAATATTTAATCCAAATTACTGGTAAAAATTATATATTATTATTATTATTTATTTAAAATAATATTGAAATTAAAGTTATTATATCTACGTCTTGTAACTCATTCTCAATTTAAGTAATTGTTAAATAACGAATTTTCAGCTTCATTTCGCGATTTAAAAATTATTTTTGCTTCTGATCAATAACTTTTGAAAATTATCTATTCATATCTGCATTATTTTATTCATACAAATAAGATTATTAATAAGGGTTCATAGAAATTGCAATCGCGCATCATCAAACATTCATCAAACGATCATAATAGTTCTTGAAAATAAAAAAACCGTCAGCGTAACAACACACTTCGAACATTTACAGTAAAACCTATCAACATAAACTTAATGGACGACACCAGAAAACAAAGAAAAAAAAAATAAACCACAACAGCAACAAAGTGAAAGCTAATTCCTAATTGAAAAATGGAGAAGGTCCCTATCCAATGTTTCACGTAGAAATCGACAAACTGGGTGGGGGGGAACATGTTTGAGTAATCGCCGGTGATCCATTAGAAATCTGTTTCTGTATTTCCAGTGACAACAGCTCGCTCGAGTGCAGCCTGAGTGCAGAATATACCCCCGGCAGTGGTTTAACGCACCATCGATCGGGCAGCAATGGAGGCACGAGGCCCTTCGCCATGGACCTCGATGTCAGCTCCAACCGGTCTAGCATCATATCCCAGGAGGAGACTGAAGACGAACATCAATAAGGATTTTAAAGACAAAAGCAAGAATGCGATTTTATTTTTATATTATTTTATTATTTTATTTTATTTTCTTTCAATTTAAGGGACTGTTGATTTTTAATTTATTTAATTAATTTGCAAAAAATTTTGCAAAGATAAAAAAGTAATAAAAGTAAGCATGATTTTCATTTTTCTGCATTTACTGAAAACCTAATATCTCTTAAAATAATACATATAATTTCTTGAGAAATTTTTCAGTTCTTTTACATTGATTCTGAAGTTAATAGTCCCTTAGAATTAAAAAAAATGTTACTATGGGTTGTCGAAAAATCGGGCATTAGTATTGGAAATCTCACTCAAAGGCCTTGGGTTATCTAAATTCATTAACTCGGGTAACCTGATCATTAATAAGATCAGTAAGAGAAAATAAAATACTATATTCAAACCGACCGATTTTTCGAATCTACAGATATCTCTTTAAGATTTTTGGTATTTAAAACAATATTTTTGATTTTCTAAAAATATTTGTTTTTGTTAAAAATATTTTTTCGGGTAATTTGCATATTAACTAATAATGGAAAGGTACATTGTTGTTGTTATTGTGATCGACATACGCGTCTTCTGGTCGCTTCAAAGACGCATGATACACATTTTTACACGTGGATGTGCACTGCACAGACTCGTTTATTTCAGAATGATTATGAATTCGTAGACTTGAGAAACATTATATTTTAATTATTAAATATTTCATTTCATTCTTTTTTTAATTTAGTGTTTTAAGACAAATTTTTAAGTTTTATTATGATAAAATATGAAAAAAATTTTTCATCTAAATTTTTTTTTACATTTTAATTCGAAAAGTTACATGATTTATATTTTAAATTCTGAACAGGTTTTATTGCTTAAAAATATTTATATATCTTTTAATATGATTAAACAATTTATTATCTTATTAATTTTAATCATTTATTTATTTATTATAAAATACGTAAGTTTCTTGAATATACGAATTTCATTAAAACGTAATTCAGAGCACAGTCTGAAAAACTTTTTAAGATGACGTTTTTTACAATGTTACTGTACGATGCATTTTATAAAAATGCATCCACTCTTCATCAGTATTAACGTGTGAAAGCGAGAGACGAAATTCTATTATCTACTATTGGCCTTTATAAAGCCCCTCATAAATTCTTTCGAGTCGTTTTAACTTCGAATTCATGTAATCGTAATTCGACGATATATTCGAGATATTCAACAATGATAAATAAAAAAAGAAAAAAACTTTTGATCGTTATTCGAAATAAGATAAGTAAGTGAAAAAGTCATTTTTCTGACTTATCGGATTGCACACACCTCCAAAATAAAGTGCGGTACGGTGAAATTTCGAAAGATTGTTGTTAAGAATTGTTAAACTTTTAATGTGAATGTAATTTAGTACGAATTTTTGGATCTTAACTTAGTGAAAAAGTTATAAAGCACTTTAGATAAATATAAAAAGCCAAAAAAACCTACTTTTTTACCTAATTCTTAAAAGATTTTCAACTCTTATGAAACCATGTCAAATGATTTTTTGAATTTAATGTCTGTCATATTTATTGTGATTGTTAAAAACAAATTTAGTTGCTTTTAAAATTAATTATTGATACATTACGTAATATAGTATAAATTATATGAGAAATACTGTAAATTTTATTAATTAAGATTAATTCAATACTTTATTTAAGTAGGAATAAAAATAATGGAAAAACTTTGCACCTTAGAAATGTTCATATAAATAATGGAAAATTAAACCGAAATTTTACCGCACATCACTAATGTTAAACATTCTTGAGCAAACACAAAAATAGCTTGCAAATAAAAAAAATCATAAAATAAAAAAATTAAGAGGAACTCGTATTTGACTTCTTTTGCTATTCAGATATTCATTTTTGTGCGTTACACATTAATATTATAATAATATGATTTCAAATTAAATCTCGACTGATTTTCTGCTTTTATTGAACAAGTAGGATACGATAGCACTCGGATCAACTCAAAAGGAAGGTAATGTTTGTGTCCGGTTACTATTTTCTTGAATCTTTACTACTAAATAGGACATAAAAGATATTGATTAAACTCACATTCAGAGGTAAATATAACACCCCTAAAGTAGTAAAAACGCGAATTTAAGAATGAATACCAATGCTGAAAAAATACTAACAATAATTATTCTTTTTCTGTAAAACTAAGAACATTGCATACCATTTCTACGTGTTAATCACATGTATTTAAAAGTATTAATTATAAGTTTTTATACTATCAATTAGCAAATCATGAAAATCATATACAAAAACCATATATTAAATATACGTTACAAAAATGCTGATTTAAATGGATATATAAACCATTTATCCCTAATGAAAAATTTTTGTATGATTAACTATAAAAATTATGGAAATATTATGAAATATTATTAAAATCTATCATAAACTATGAAAAAATACAAAACAGGGCCATATTTTATAAATTTTCATAAATTACAGAGATTTTCATATTATTGCTTAGTGTTTAATCATTAATTGATAAAAACCAAATTTATAATCTATTTATTATAGATCGCACAACTGCAAATTCACACAAGCTTCGGAAGCATAGGTTTAAGCTTCGCGCAATAAAGATTGCAAAATTTTTTTAAGATTTATAAGAAAATTTATCAAATTTTTTTATTATTAGGACAGCGAAGAATCAATTCAAATGAAATCGAAAACCGGTGTTTACTACTTTAGGAATCATTTTGATTTTCTTAAACTGAATTCCCCAGCTAAAAATAAATAGGGTTTTTGGTTCTTTTTAATTGACTATAACATTAGAAAATTTAAGTCGGATACCAAAATTATCTTTCTTATTAAATTTAAAAAAATTAAAAAATATACAGAAAAAATCATGTATTTATAATACTGAAGTTATAAGCTTTTCAGCCATCACGAGCCTCAATCCTATCCGTTTATTTTCCACGTCGTTTGTAAATAGCATATATTTAGAAAAAAGAGAAATACACAAACAAAAAATATATATACATTTGTATCATGAGGAAATTAAGGCATCGTGATGTGCAATATTTTTTTCTTTCAAATAATGATGATATTTTTATGATCATACTTTCATTATTGTCTGAATAATTTTTTAAAAAATTTTAATTTACCAAATTTTATAATTTAAAACATCATTTTTTATATATTTTTTACGATTATTTATATTTTTCAAATATTTAGTTTTTCTAATAGTTGAGAATAAGATTTTTCAATTTCAAATAAAAATTGTGTATATCCTTAAATCAAATTAACAGATAATTGCATTTCATTTGCTCTTTCGTTGCACAAATCGACTGGTAGATTAAATATATAAAAAATAATAAACGGGGAGCTGAGAATGCAATATAAATACTTATGAGTATAATCATGATTAAAAAAATAAGATTCGAAATACAGCAATTATTACCCCGTCGAAAAAATGCTGTTGAGTATAACTGGGAAATTATTAATCTTTTTAATTATTCAAATATAATGAATATATGTATTGATATGCAAATTGTTATTGAAAAAGCACAAAGTATAGAAAACCTGCTTAGAAAATGTATGTTAAATTTATTAATATAAATACGATAAAGACTACAACTAAAAAAAATTTTCTATTAATCTTTTTGTTAATTGTTATATATACAACAATTTTACAAAGGCCAAATCAACTTTTGTAAAAATTTTTACAACCGAAGCGTCCAAGTTGTTTCGATTTATATGGACTGTTTAGTTTTTCGCTCTTTTATATAAAAAAAAATATTAAAAAGAAAAAATGTAAAAAAAGCTTTTTATATTTTCACAGCACACTCAACGGCATATTTTCCATGCTACTTATACTGTCTCCGTCGATCAGCATTTTTTTCTTTAAGATGGAGAAAACTAATAAGATACCAAATTATGTCGAAATTAGAATTTCGACTTCTCTCGAGATTCAGCCATTTATTCGGGCATCAACGAGAAACTATACTGTGTTCAGAAAAAAAAGTACTATAAAATCATTAGACGTACTAATAAAAAATTTCATAAATCCTCGCCCATAATTGTTTTTCCTGATGACCGCGTATCGGAATTGACGTACATACAGCAGCTCTGTAGTCGCTTTTTTCATGCTTTGATGAAAAAGTCAGAAAGTCGATTAGTTACAGACTGAATAGAACTATGAAGCGATCAGCTAAGGTCTTCTATTATCGACAGAGCAATATCAAGCTTTTTATATGGTACAAATTACAATCTAAAGTTTTAACAATTGCTTGTAGTTATGGTATTAATGTTGAGGTATTCTATGTCATGGGTACTTCAATTTTAATAACATTATATATAAATATTATTATAACGTAAAATTTATATTATTAAACCTTTAGACATATATTACTTATTTTAGCTTGATAAAATTTTTTGTTCAAGAATATCGATAAAGCAAAACAAGGGTTCATCAAAAATTGTACAGTATTGGATATTTTTATGTGTATCATGTATATTATAAATAAAATTATAAATAAATTTAAACAAATACATGAACTGGTATTTCATATAGAATATCACTCGGTCGACAAGAAAAGATTTTTGCGACGCTTTAATTTCTTGTGGTCAATTGACCTCTTATATGCAACGATAAGATGATGCTTCATTGTAATTGTTTTTTCGTTTTGTTTAAGTGCTTGGCTGAAGTATTAATAGTCTAAGTGTCATAGAAACATTAAAAAGTTTTATTGCTGAATTATAGTAACATCTGTACAGTTGACAGAAAAAAATATGGCAAATTTTATAAATACAGAATGTCAACACAAAAAAAATTACCATAGAAGTAATTATTGCTCTTGAGTGACATTAAACTAACATTTCATTATAAATTTATCTGAATGTACAATTATACATTTTTTATGGAGTACCTTAAACTTTTACGTACTTTATTATTAAAATTCTCTGATTTAAATTTATATATCACTCATACAAAGTGGTGAAGCTTTCTGTGGTCATTATCTATATAATATTACAAAACAATGAAAAATACAATAAGTGTGTGTTTTTTTACTTTAGCGAGAAAACAAGAGTGAAATTGTCTACTAAAACACTCTCTTAAAGTGACAAAAAATGGAGTTCCAAAGCTGTACTTTTTGCGTGAAAATACGAATGAGTTAGCACGCCGATTGATATGCAAATGAACCGCGATAGATTATTTCGTAGCTCTGTAATTTAGCTTCATGTATTGTATAAGTAACATTATAACTGTAAATTTTATGTTATGTCCCTACTTATACAACATTAATGAAAATCCATCGGTTCGTAATATTTTTCATAATACTAATATCTAAGGCATTCGTGCATTAAAAAAATCATAATCATGTGAAAAATCAGCGAAATATAAAAATGAAAATAATGTAGGTTACAGTTATTTATTCATGAAAAGAGATAATGAATAGTATAAATAGGAATAGGTTTTTTCTATTCCCCTCGTCCTTGTCACGTGCCGATGATCAAAGCTCAGACTTGTTAAAGGATTCGTATGTACAGTCGCTATTAATGTAAGAGAGACTTTGTTAAGAAATAAACAAATATTTAATCGAAATTCGGCAATTAAAGAGACTAAACGATTTTATAATATCATTACCAAAAGAGAATTACTCGTTAACATAATTTAATTGAAAATTGGCATCGATGAAGTTACAATCTTCATTTAATTTAAAAAAATTTATTTATATTTAATTTTGTAATCGATCAAAACATAACTAAATTTTTTGAAAAAGTCAAAATATCAAAATTTTAACAAAGTCACTTATAGTTGATCAAATTGTGGTTGGCGACCAAGAACAAAGTATGTATATAGTGTGCGCAACACTTGAGAAATAGACATGAGTGAGACATAAAATGAGAAAAAAGTAAGATAAAGAGGTAAGGAAATAAAAAAGAACGAAAGAGATTTTATCGTCGCTACTTTTTAACGAAGGGGGAGGAAAAACATTAAATTAGCTTAAAACAAAAAGCAGTAACAAAAAATGTGGAAACAAAAGTAGCAAAAAATGTAAAGGAACTTTCTGTGTGTCTTCTTAAATCAGTGAATCGGAAGATTGTGTAAAACTGAGCTAGAAATTATTACATAAATCATAAGAAATGGAGATATTGCTGAACAAAGACAAAAAAATATCTCCTAATTTTAACTTTTCTGTCTCGAAATGTGTCACCCCCCATTCCTCCCCAAACGAGATAATGCAAATACTTGCGGCAATTAAAGCTGAGATTTAAATTCTCGAAAAAAAAACTTGAAAACATTATCATCGTATTTTAGCGACGACTTTTCTAACCCTTTTCTAGTGGCGAATTAAAAATATATAAATCTATAAATATATTATACATACTTGGAGGCGCGAAAGCGTCGCACGTATCTGTTGTTCTTTGATTTTTTCGCGATAAGACATTTTCAGCTGGATAATAAATAAATATAGTAAATATAATATGCGAGTTTTCGAGTTTTAAGAGGAGGAAATATATATAATCTTCTTTACAATTAATTATTAATTTATTTTAATTTTGATAATATTGAATTACATGTAATTATTTAAGAATTACCATGTATTAACGCAACTTGATTGTATTTTCAATTTTTTGACAAAATCATTAAGTACAGTAATAAAGTAAGAAACTTTTAGTTTCCTTATAAGAGAAATAATCAATATAGACGGGAGAAAAATGAATAAAGGAAACAGGGATGTGAAATGTCTTTTTGCCGAAAAAATCGTGTAGAACGACGCCCAAACCCTTAGCAATACGTGAGCGTTCATGATTATTTTTAAGACACGTAAGATGCTATGAGAAATAAAAAAAAAAGAATATTTAAGTGTTTCTAATGTTATGTACATACGACTATTTGCGAGAGAAAAAGAATACATTTTCGAATGCTACTACATTATGCGACTCGTTCGACGACCTCATGTTCGAAAAAATAAAATGTTTATGTGTTTTACTTGATGTATTTCTTTATTACCGCTCCGTTTTATTTAATTTTTCTTATTATTTTACATTTAGTTAATAACATTAATAACTATAAAAAGTAATGAATTAAATTGAACATTTTCAAATGTAGATTTTTATGAATAAATAAATAAATAAATAAATACCGTATTCTTAAACTAGTAATCGATAACAATATTATATTAAAAGAATTTACATTTTGCAAAATAAATAATTTAATTACTTAAACTCAAATGTGAAAAAGAAATATCATATTTTGAGCTAAAATAATCTTGAATATAAATATTGTAAATGAAATTTCCTCTAAATTGTGGGTTTTCTTATTTTTACATATGATATATCTTTTTTTGGTTCCTTTTTATTCGTGCTTTCAATTTTCTCTGTTTGTGTTTCCAAACTTTCTTTTTCTAGGCTTTTATCGTCATTTCTCGATGTCAAAGAGACCGGCTGCTGATCTTCACGTAAGAATATTGTAGTGGCAGCGGTTGTTGTTTCAGTTGCATTATTTTCCATCAGTGATTGCTAATTACAAAAAGTTTTTTGATTATTTATGTTTAAATAATCTATGTATACCAGTAAGTCAAAATGGAAAATTAGTATATATTACCTGCATGACGTTCATAAGAAATAGAAAAGCCAACAATGTTAAAGCACTGAGTGCAGCTCCACTACCACCTCCTTTGCCTTTTGATCTAAAATGTTTTTAAATAGAAAAATTATAAGCGACTGTTCTATTATAGAGTCATAAAAAATATGCAAAATTATAAATTATTGCAAAATTTATATTTTTAGTACTCAATTGGGTATGGAATTTAATATATCTAACTGTACGAATTATTTTAGCGTTGATCAACCAAAATTGTTATTACTTTTCTTAACAAAAATTTTCAAAATCATTATTTTAAGATAATGTATAAAATACTGAAATAAATTATACTGATAAAATTTGTGATAGACTTTCTAGCCAGATTTTAATTGATATGGTTCTTCAATAACCAAAATTTTAAGCTATTATTGCAAGGACAAATTTAATAAAACAGAATACACATCTAAAATTTCATTATTACGGAAATTTAAAAATATAAATGCAATTTCATATGCACTTGACCACAAAAATTAGAAAACACATATTATAAAACACGAAATTTTGCAAAGCGACTCTACAGCCCAAAACCAAGTATAATCACCCACAACCGCTATTTCCACATTACCCATGCCATCCGTGCCCATGCTCGTAATGTCCACCTCCTCCGCCTCCGTGGTACCTATCCATCGCCGGCACCGCCGGCCCATCGTGAAATCCACCAAAATTCAGCAACGCCTTAAAGGTCATTTTCTTTCGCAATCTCAGCTCTGTTACACCAACAATCCGATGTCGTCACCTTGAAGTCGCACTCGAGACTGGACAGCTCGCCGAGGCTTCCATGTGAAGCGCAGGGCGTGAAGACACTTTCCGGGCTCCACTTTTCCCTGGCAATTATCACGCGTCGTGATTATGTCGCGCGCGCGCCGCGGCACTTTGAGAGCGAGCAGGCGCGCGTCTTTTTGGGCTAATCGCACGGGAGCGTGGAGTGTGGCTCTTTTAAGAGTGGACCGGATCCTTGCTCAATTTAAGCTGGAAGGCTAGTGCGCTGCTGGATGTCGTTTGAGTGATGAAGTTGAAGGAAAATGTGGACAGCGGGAAGTGATGGTGACCGGATGAATGAGGTATTTTCGGGGCTGAGAGCTTTTAAAATTATGTTATATCGTACCCGAGATAAGGAAAATAGCGATGAAAAAAATGTGTCTTTTCTTGAAACATTGTTCTTTCTAATTTTTAATTTTAATTCGTGGTCAGAATAATTATGAATTTATTATTTTATAAATTATAAAATTGGTAAATTTAAGATTATTTTTCAACTGATACTTTTATAATAGGCTTAGGTGTTACAATGCATATTCTACATGTTTTACATCATTGAACAAAAGTCAATTTTTATTGTGTTCTTCTACACACTTACAAATTTATTGTACGACTTTTATGTACTATTCTATTTATTTATATATACATGACCCAATTACGTTCGGATTTAAAGTGGGACCTGGAACTAAATGTACGCTAAAAATTTCCCCATTTACAATAAACATTATCTGATGTCACAAAAAATCTTATCATACTGCTTTGGTTTTCATGCATGAAAGGATAATTTTTATTAGACTGCTTATCTTGGTGAAAGAACAAAATTAATAAAATGATAGAAAGGTCAACTGTTAGAAAATGCATTGAAATCATTTCTTGTATATAAATATGAAAGATACGGTAACCAAATTTTTTGACATGTTGAGTTACGTTTCTTTTAATCAATAATCCTATATTGAAAAATTATTTTAATTTTATTCAGTGATCGGTTATAAGAAGATTAATGATGTAGGTCGTTTCTTAATAATAATGTTTATAGATAATGTTTTTATTAGTAGAGAGAATTTAATATTATTATGTGTTAATATATTGTAATTACTTATAAAGTGAAGTATATCACATATGAAATAAGTTTTCTCAATTATATTTGTAATTACAAGAATTGCATGTTTCCTTATTAAATAAGTTTAAGGTATTATAAAATAAATAAGACTATTTTTGAATAATATTTTTTATTGAATGCTAGTTAAAATTAAAATCATACCTCAGCACATACATACAAAAAATTACACCTAATATATGATATAATCATGAGCTGATTTATAACGTCTGCAATGCATTTACAACTTACGCCTATATACATTAACGGAGAAGGATGATAATAATAATTTAGTATCAATGGTCGGTAATAAAAAATAATAATAATATAGAACGCAAACAAAAACAAAATAAATATAGTCCAGTGATACTAGCTGTGAAGAAATTCGGGAGGATTCATTATTTTCTAACGGTTCTGCAATAATAAACAGTCAAAATAACTACTCTTGTAAAAAATAAGAATACCCTAGTTATAATAGTATCATAAATTCGAAAATACATTTTAAATTAAAATTTCTGAAAGACTAATCTACAAATGTGTAGATTTCATAAAATAATCCAAAATACAATCGCTAATCAACCTCCCGATCGAGTAAAAAATGAATATAACCAAACGTGAATATAATTTATCTTCATAATGAAAGCGTTAGGCACGCATTTGAGAAAAAAAAGGGGCACAGTCATTGCACCGTCGGCCGTAGGCCCAAGCTTACTAAGTAACTACGCTCGTTAAATAATAAATAATTAAATAACTCATTTTTATTAATCATCCGCGTCTTTGACACTTAGCTGAACTCAAAGATGGCCTCTTCGAGTTTACCTAAGTCTCAAGTCTCGTTCAGTCTACTTCTACGGAAAGTGCGTCCGCGCTCGTCCCTTTATAGAAACATATATCGCACTTTCCACGCTCCCGGGTCCGAAATGTCCGCGGGCAGCGATTTTTTTAACTTCTGCATCGTACCTTTTGTTTTCGCATACTCGTGTATCGGTTATAATAATGTCTAGAAAGTCGTCGTTGTCTCAACAATATCCGTTTTAGTGATACTGGTAAATCGTAGACAGAAAAATGTCGAATCGTGCAATAAACATTAATCTGCGAAAAATTTCGCCGGCAGAAAACCTGATTTCGATGGACATTCGTTCGTAAAGCCAACGATAGTTGATTCCGGTATCGCAGATCGACATTTTTCCCAGCGATCGTTCGCCGGCTCGCTGCCTATAAATTAGATAATTTTAATCGCGTCGCGTCGAGACGTGCGTGCGTTTGCGGTAGGGTAGTTTTTTTTTAAAATCGTCGTTGGGTAGGTCCGGGAATTTGTTCAGACGGCGTTGCAGTCGAGGAAGAGCGTCCTGCAGTCCTCGCCGGAGCGTCCGCGCCTGCCAGCTTCGTAGAGAGCCTCGAAGCCGACGCCGCTTCGGCCCTGGAGCAGGAAGCTCGTCGCGTACCTGGAAGAGATGGGTTTGAGTTAGGAATTTGATATGTGGATTAAGATTTTTATGAATTTTAATTGATTTGTTTGTGAGTGCTAATTTTGAAAAAAGTTATATTTTGAAGAGAAATTGTAATAATTTGCAAAAAATAATCATGATTAAATAAAGCACTTACGATCCAAGTTGGCAGAAGATAGACGATTTGTTACTGGAGTCAGCGGCACATTCTGCATTAGCTTCGCAGAGAGCTCGCTCAGCGCAGCCTCTCTGGCCTTCTTCCTCGGCGCGACCAACGTTGCTGAAGGATTTCATGGATCTCACGTATCCCTGCGTCAAACAATTTTTATTAAAATATTTATTAAATTTCATTGTTGAGTTTTGAAGTTTTAACAAAGTATTAAGCGATTTATGAGATTTTAAGTTTTAGGATTATTTTGTTGAAAACTGTTAGGTTTTAATAATAAATTGCAAAAAGTTTTAAAATTGAAGGTCTGGAAAGCAAAAGGGCACATAGCCAATGCTATTCACATGGGCTATGTGCCCTTTTAGTATTCAGATCTTCAATTATCGTTAAAACCTTTAAAATTCATACTTTCAAAGCGCCATATTTATGCCCTTGTCGTAATACTCGTGTATATACTGACGCAAGAATAAAAGGATAAATGACGGATATAAAAGATTCCAGCAATACATCCTGCATATGAAGCAAAAGTTGCAAAAACATATTTGTAATTCGCCAAAGTGACAACACAATATTTAGGCAATATTACCCAAATATCATAAAATCTAAGTACAAGCTATTATATATTAATGCAACTTTGGATGCATCATAAAAAATATTACCGTAACTTCATCAAATACAACATAAAATCGCTTAATTTTCACCAATATAGATGACTGATAACCATAGTAAAGACAATATCAAATATATTGAGAGAGAGAATAGAGTCAATTATTTACCTTGAGCATGGAAATAGATGCGACGGCAGCCTCAGAGACGCTGTCCCTCTTTCCAAGCGAACGAGCTGAAAGCGAGCGGTGCGAGAAGGACGTCTTCAGGGCGTCCAGGAGATTGATAACGATGTTGATGAACTGCTTGGGGCAAAATAATACGGCACTTAGGAACAATATCTTATAGTGCTACTGTCGTCTCGTGACTGTCAAAGTTCAATGTAATTCGGTGTGTGTTTCTATCGTGTGTCTGGTACGTTTAAGTTTTCGTCAGTTTGTTGGTAATTTGGCAATAGTCATTAAATTTAAGGCAAAAATCGATATTATTAACAATCACAAATTTCTTATTGAAATTTTAGTGTAAAGAAAATATCTTTTTAATAAGTTGTAATTATTTATTAAAAATAAAAAATACAAGAGATATTTTTTTAAACTCAAATATAAGAATAATGGATTGCGGAAATTGTTAATAAAAGGAAGTTTTTGCACTACTTTTATATTTGAATAAAGTAAGTAAATCGTCAAATATATGTAAGATTTCTATACAACGTCAAAATATACAACATTTTAAAAATTCAATAGTTTCGTAAAAGTTATAATATATTATAAAAATAAATACTATATTGCACAAAAAATATATTTCAGCATTGGTACATTAAATAATAAAGGTAAAAAGAGAAAGTCAAAAAAAAATACTTCTAATACGTCATTACATTTCAAAGTTAAAAAAACATGAAGTCTTTCATTCAACATTCTCTTCTCCCTTCTTATTCAGGAAACAATAAACGACGGACTAGCATTTATATTACAAAAGCATGACGTGCAACTGCACCATTGTGTATGTTTACGTGATGTGCGCGTGTGTATGTGTAGGAAAGTGGGTGTAAGTGTAAAGGATTACTGACCTCTTGCGCCTGGCCGGCTATCGTAGCCACCTGATCCGGATTCCTGCCCTGTCCCAGAAACGCGCCCAGCACCGCTGTCAAAATTCCCTAATGTGTGCGGAAATTATCCAGTCTAATGTATTAATGTATTTACAACTTGGTATATAATATAATTATATCTGTAAGTAGCTCATTATTATTACGTTGCGCTATGTTATTGAGAGTTTCTACTGAAAAGTGTACTTAGTGGTTTGCATTGTTTGTATATCTAGTTTCTTTTTACGTCAATGAAGCATGAACAATTTCAAATTTTCTAAGGTATTTACATAATGAATATGATTAATAATATTATAAAAATAATCAAGATATTTTTTACATGTATCAATGTCTTATTAAATAATGTCAAAATTAGCAAAGAGAAGCTCAAAGTTGTTTCTGGGTAAATGTATAAGCAGTAAAAATGTTTCTGAATTATGTACTTTAAGATAATGAATAGATTTTGTAAGAAACTAAATACATAAGTCATCAGAATAATTAAAACGATATTTTGTCTTTTATAAGTTTTTTTTCTTTTATAAATTCATAAATAGAAATTGACATAATTCTATGTTGAAGCGCATTTGCGTGCAAAAGCTACTAGCAGCATGTGTGAAGGTTTGAGAAAGAGTTTCAAAAATTCAATTAATCATAAAATTGAAAAATTATCTTTTGTTGCGTATTTACATATCTTTTGATGTACTTTTATAAAGTTACAAAATCCCTCTATTTTGAATATAAAGTCTACTATACTTATTACAGAAGTAGGGTTTCCAAGTTGCAACATATTAAATTTTCGAAACTTTTCTTATATCAAAATTTCAAATAATCATCGACTACTCTAACTTGTAAAATGTACACACAGGGCTCTTTACATTCTTTGGAATAAAAAGTTTTAAAAAAAGTGATATTATTAAGTATCTTTATATTTAAGTTAATTACGATTTCACTCTATTTAAAAATAAATTTAAAAATAGAAAGTAGACTTCAATCTTCCTGTTTATTGAACTTTGCACCACCATTTCGCGAACATTGCAGCAATTCATATTTCAAATATCATTTACTCAGAAGTAATTAGCCCCATGTTCGCTTCCCGAAACACCAGCGCAAAGTTCAAACCTCAGGCTCAACATCCCAAAAGCGGGCGAGTACATCAAAAAGTTCTCCACCCCTCAAAACGAACCAAAGAGCGATGCGAGCGCATAAACCTCAAACTAACAGCCTAAAAAAGCCCACAAGGACCAACCAACGTATCCTCGTCTATAAAAAAGCACCTCTCGCTCTACGTATCCAACAAAGATGCGTTTGTACCTGCATGGGGCTGCTGCTCTGGTTGTCAACCTTGTCGATTCCATCGACCTGCTGCTGAGGTCCACCCAAAATAGCAGTGAGGACACGTAGACCAACGGAGAGTAAGTTGGCCCAGGGACTGGTTGGTACACCGTCGTCGATGTCGTTTTTGCTCGGACTGGCGATGCCGGCTGTCTGGCCGAGCAGCATCTGCATCAGCATGCCCAGCATGTTGGACCAGGAGAAGCCGTTGCCAGATCCCTCCTGAAATCGTGCCGACGTTAACTGATGGGTTTGGGATGAAGATTTAGTGAGATGATTGCGATGGGGTTGGGTTGGCGGGTGAAGGGTTAGGGATCGAAGTTGGTTTTTACAAAATTTTCAAATTTACAGTAAAGTAGAGTAGTAATTGGTAAGATGCTGATCGTGTGAACTCAAAGACCAAAAAAAGAGCAAAGCTTCGCGGAAATCAAAAGCATTCAAAAGAGGCTTTAAAAGAAGCTGGACACGAAAAACTCGTTCCCAACATCTCGAGCTTTCTCCCGCAAGAAAGTCTGAAATTTTCCCACTTTTATAGATTATTAAGGCCCGGGCGTTTCACTTTTTTTAAGGTATCCAACCACTTTCGATACCGGTCCTTCACCTTCCTCCCAAAGTCGTTTTTAACGAACGGTGCGCTCGCGCTCTCATTAGCCTGCATTTACCTGAATGGAATTGGTGCTGATGTCCTCGATGTCGTCGAGGGCGACTTTCTTCATGGCGTTGGGCTTCTCGGCGAACTTTCTCGAGGCACCCTCGATCTGTTGTTGGAGAGACTGCTGGGGCAGCGCGAACGCCTGGCAGAGGATCAGTGCCACCAGGCATAGTGATAGGTACTGTTTGCTCTGCATTTTTGTGCTGGAAGTAGAGGAGAGTTAAGAGATGATGGGAATGCTTTGATTTTGGCTGGGTTACTGTAGAGGGCTGTTTGTGGTGACACTTCTTTGGATTGAGAAGAAAGTTTAATTAAGCGAAAGATTTAGATACTTTTCAACTCTAGACTAATAAATGGTTTATGACAATTGTAAAATGTTCAGAAATTAAATAATTTTTTTTAAGATTATTTGTGATTGATGATGAACATAATTTTAGTTCAAATTTAACTGCAATGATTTTGTTAATCAAGTTTTTATAAGAGTACAAAAGAAATAGGCTATTGTAAAACAAGAGTACATAAGGCAAACAGGAGTCGACGTAACTCGTCCGGGTCGATCGATTATATGAGGATAAAATGCTCGGGGCTGTGATAAAGATGTTGCTTTTATTATCATTGTACGAAAAATTGATGTAAAGATTAAACTCGCTAACTGTGCTTTATTCCCATATAAATTTAATTACTGGTCAAACAATAGTCAACAACCGAGCAACAGACCTCACCACTCGTTAAAACTACCACCAAAATTAAAATTAATCCATTTTTTTTTTAAAAACTCCCACAAAAACCATCATCAATCTTCCTAAAATCTCCTTTCCCACGTCAGCACCATAAAACCCCTCACCGAACACGACCCAGCAGCCCGATTTTTAGAAACTCCGGCATCGCCTTAACAAACTTCCTCGCTTTCTCATACACACGCGCACGGGCATTATTTCCTCGACGAGGGCATCGCGTGACGCGCAACACGTTAAAAATGTGTCTCCGCGCGCGCGACTTTCCCCGCGCTCACATATATACATGAAATTTCGCTTGCGCGCGCCTCTTTCTCCTTTCGTTCGCCAACTAGACCGAACGAAGCGCGCCGAAAGTGTTACGCATCTCGTACACGCGTCGCTTTTTCTGTCTTTCTGCGAGGTGAGCTCGTTTTGGTTAAGCTTTTGATGGGTTTGCTGATAGTCGGAACCGTTAGGGGTAATGAGGAAAATGATAAATTGTTGGAGAAACTGGTAATGAGGTGGTATTCGAGGAGGTTTATTGGGGCTTGATTGTTTAAGATTGAAAATTAGAATGGACAAATAATTAGCCACTGCAGTGGATGTGACCTGACGCCAGATTTATGGTTACTGATTAAGTCCCTTTCTGTAAAGTTAACGAGTGAAAACAAAGTTTAGATCAACTATAATTAAACTAAAATTTAATTATTTTTTTTTGTGAAAGTGAAATTCTTGTAAAACATTTTCAGTAAACCTTTCCACCATCCCATCACAAAAAAGTCATCAAACTCTTTTTACCCAAAGGTTATCGGTCCCCCATCCGGCTATTGTAATAAAGAACTGCATTTCTCTTATTATACATCCTTTTCCGAAAAGTCATAAAAGGAATGACCGATCATTTTGTTGATTACACTTTCGAGCAGCCGAAGAATTCCGTAGTGGGCCGAGAGTCGAAAGGAGCCTTGACCATGAAAGTAGGCCGAGGCATTCAATCTTTTTTCCGACTTTTTTTTTGTACCGCAGGTTGCAGAGTCACGGTCTATATACAAATAAAAATTGAACGCCGAGTCTGTGGGTAATTTGTACGCCCACGTCAAAGATACACGGTGTAATCGTATAAGTAAACTAAGGAATAAACAAACAGAGTGTATTTGTAATTACCGTAGATGGTCTTTAATGTAATGGAATTACTGTTCGTCGGAAACGAAAATTACGGCAGTTTTTCTTGGTTCGAAAATTCAATGCCAAAGTCGGAGAAATGTGGGAAAATCAGATAGTTCAGACGTAATTCCACAAAAGAAGAAGCATCGTTAGCAAGTAATGAGATATATGCTGCCTCAGGCTGAAAGGTCTAATCATGACTCCTACGAAATTATCTAACGTTTGAACTACACTAAATCCAGTTACACTCGAATTAAAAAAGTCAAGATTCCCTTTACATAAAAAGTCTTCAAAGAGCCAAATAAAGGGTTAACATCACAACGATCTACTTATAAAAAACCCCTTACGAAGCATAACGTTCCAACAATCCTCAGCCAAACACCAATCCCCATAAAAAAATCTCCTCCCATAAAACTCATCCCACCATATCCCCCCCATCAAAACACCATCCACCAAAATCTCAACCGGCCACTTTCTCGCTCGGAATTTCGTCGTCACTCCAAGCCATTTCACTCTGACTCACAGTCAAAAATCCCGAAGCCATCGACCTGAGCGAGAGAGCCGCGCACGCGCGCGCACTTGTCGCTATAAAACCTTATATATATACAGACACACGCGCGAGCGCGCACGAGGAGAACCTTGACCGTGAAAGTGGGTCGCGAGCTGCGGCGTTGCCACTGGGAGGAGGGGGGACGGGGGGCCGGCTCGTTAGCCCACTTCCGATCGAGCGGGTTTCTTGACCCGAGCTCGCGCGCCGCGAGCAGCGGCAGCACCGTTACGTACACCAAAAAGGCGGTCGCGACCTACTGTGAGAGAGAAGAGCGATTGGGTGGAGGATCGATGGAGTTGCGGGAAGTGCGTTTGGCTGAGGATGGTTTTGGGATGGGATTTTTCTGGAGGGTGTTTGTGTGGGTTGATTTTTGTAGGGTGGGATTGATGGTTTGATGAGGGTAGAATTTTGGAGTGGAGTTTTTATGGGTGGGAATTGATATTGATTCGATTATGTATCGATTCGCGTAGGTTTATTAGCCATTTGCGAAACTTTATAATAATTCAATTTTAGCTTAATATTAGATTATTTTAAATTTAAATCTCTGCCAAAACTTGTACATTTATTTAAACAAATTAAACAAATAAATAAATGCAATAATTACTTAAATAAATTAAATAAATAATTGTACAAGTATTGGTAGAGATTTAAATTTAGTATAATCCAATATTAAACTAATATTGAATTAATATTATATTAATTACTGTCTCTCTCTCTCTCTCTCTCTCTCTCTCTCTCTCTCTCTCTCTCTCTCTCTTGTATTAAAAAGGTAAAACTATCAGAATTTGTATGAAAAATATATGATTTAGAGTAGCTATACTTTTACTTATATTAAGTTTCAAATTGCTACAATCTAATTGGATTGTTTGAATTTGTGATGTTCATAAGTGGATTGCACTTTTTATCTGACGACACTTTTTACCTGTTCGTGGAGCAGAAAATTCGTGAAACGCGGATGATTTTTGTAACTTTCTAAGACATTATGAGCGGCGTTGAAATAATTTGTTTTATCGTTACATCTGCTTGCTTTGAGCAAGTATAGTTCAATGACACTTATAAATAAATAAATATCAGATGAATGATTACAGAAACTGAAGAATCAATTCAAAATTACTACGTTGCTGTGAAGAGAAACTATAGTGGTGCAATATAAATGTATTTGAAAAACAAAAATTAAACGTCTTTTTAAAATCACTTTTATAAATTTTTAATAAAACATGTTGATGAAAAAAATTTATAAATCACCAATAAGTCACCACTATTACTTAGTAATTTTGAATTCAAACCTGCAGCCTGAAACGTCCACCTTGGACCCAAAAATCGATCGCCTCGTCTCCTTAACACAAAGTCGCTATTCCCAAATCGATTAAAGTAACTATTTAAACGTCCTCGGAAGCGTCACCAAAAACCGCACTTTCTTTAATCTCAAAAATGAAATCCAAAACTCACTTTTTTTAAAAATTTCTCTTCGGCCGTAAACAATATAGAACTTTGATGCGCAACAACACTGTCGGCTCTGGAAGATGAAAATCCCGCGCGGGCCTTCTTATAGCCTGGGCGCTCGGGGCCTCACGCGCGCCTTGGGGTGGGGAGGCTAACCGTTCGGCCGCGCCAATGGGACTCGCCGAGAGTCAAGAGCGGGCCCAGCCGTCGTATCGGGCCCCAGACGCATTCCAAAGGGTCGAGAGCCGGGAACGTTCGTTTTTCGACGATTTTGCGACTGATACGCATCGCGGATGGGATATGCGTTCTTAGCGGAAGGATGCTTTTGGGAGCGAGGTTTTTTTTAGGGAAATGGTTTTGGTTGGGGATTTAAGTGGAAGATAAATGAGATGGCTCGTGCGTTCGAGTTGTTTTGATGGATTGTGCTCTGGAGTTTTGGGGAATTTTCCAGAGGTTTTGGTCTTGAAAACATGGATGTCCACTTTTCCGGGATAATGAGATCAGATAATTTCTTTGCTGAGCAAAAATATTTTTCGGAATGGGGATGTATATAGTTATTTGCTGCTATATTTTCATTTAATAAAATATTTTTGTTAATGTCGTCATATTATTGTGAAAATAAAATTTTTAGTTCCCTTTAGTCGTTATTCTTTTAGAAAAAGAATCACGTTTCGTTCAACAACATTACATAGCCGGGTTCAAGTTTGAGAGCCCCAAATTTTTCAGTCCGGAAAATGTTCTAGTTTCTTTGATTAAAAAAACGTTGTACTTAATTTTCTTTGGCTTAATGCTTTCTCGGAATACAGCTTTTTAAACGTTCTACTTAAGACAATATAATATTTTTTGACATGGGCAACGTTTTAGAAATTCGGGCTTTTTCCTTTTTTAAGCTTTTGAATACTTTTAAACTGAAATACATCAAATAAATTGGTGACATTTCAACAAAGCTTTCGAGTAGTTTCTAAAATTCTAATGCAAGTAGAATGTAAATATTACTTTTTTTCACTTAAATGTCTCCACAAACTATACTCAGTTATTTGTGTATCTACATGTCATCGTTGTGTTATAAGTAGTACAGCTCCTTTTTATCATTTTGTACATTTGTACGCAATTGCAGTTACTGGTGTTGGTAATATTTTTCAAAAAAAAATCTCTTTGCAGACTTTGCAAGACTCATGACTGCCTATACATTTAAATCGCAAATTATAACTTCAGTCATCATCTTATGTATAATTTATTTTGAAGAATAGTGCAAAAGTTAAGAAAGTGACCTTTTCAAATAAATTAACAAAAACTAGCAGAGATGGTATGACATGAATTTAAAAAATTGAGTTAATTTTCACTATTCTAATAATAGTAGTCATTAAATTTTGTAATACTTATCTTATTACAAAAAATGTTTTTGCGTGACATAAAAATTACGCATGCAATGTGTGAAATAGCTAAAATAAATTTATTCTGTGCAAATTTAGAATTAAAAATTCAAAACAGCGGCTGGAGAAAAAATTTTTGCCACTACTTGGATCACTAAAACATAACAACCTGGAGTAATCACAGCACTGCTCTAGAATCATAAATGTCATCGACATTTAAAATAACTTTGAAATATTATAAAAATAAGAATATAAAACATAACAGCTCCTTATCTTACAACTGTAAAAAATTAAAAAAAAACACGAAGCATCATTAAAAAAACCAAGAAAAACACATTTTCACCCTACTTTTTCCCCAAATTAACAAACAGAATGACAAACTCGGAAACTTCCAGATTTCTCTTCCACTTCATTGCCAGAAGAGGCGCGAGAAGAAAAATAAAAGCGCACACGTGAAAGAGAGACCCGCGGGGAGATGTCAGTGATCCGAAAGGTGTCCAGCGCGTGCCGCGCGGCGCTTTACTTTCTTCTTCTCCCCTCGGGGACACTGTAAACAATGCACGGCCTGCGCGCTCCACGTTTCTCTCTCGTGTGCACGTACGGCGCGTTTTCATTCGGTCTTTCTGGAACGATCATTGGGATTTCCCGTGTTGATTTTCATTTTTGTTCTCTTCTTTTTATATCGGGATCGTGAGAGCTTTCGTCGTTACCGGCTGGAGCGAGGCTTGGGTTTCGTTTCTGACGTCGCGTGGCAATTAAAGGATTTATGAAAGTGAGGGATTGCTCGGGGAAATAGAATGAGGATGGTGTAAAAGGATAGAGAAATTGTTGGGATGGAAATATTGAGAGTGGATCGTTTTGCTTGGAAAGCCTTTTTTTCGGGTCGTGATGTATAGTTTTTACATTTTTTAAGAGTGACCTACATTTGTCAAGTTTCGATTGTAATTAATTTTTAGTTTCTAGGATTAAGATACTAAGCTGTAATAAGCTTTTCATCATGTTTGATCGACGGGAATAATTTTTAGGAACGAGAAAACTATTAACGAGTGCATTGGTAAAAATAAACTCCTATATATATTCAAAAACTTTTAATAACATTGATTTAACGTATTTTTTAATAATATAAAATATTTAGATAAAATAATTGAATATTACGATTGGGAATTATACAAAACTTTGTCCCATGTAATAACATCAATTATTACAAAAAATAATAAAATAATTTTTTTTTTATAAATTTGAATATAGAGTAAAAAGGAAATCATAAATTTACAGCTATTATTCTTATCAAATAATCAATTAATTAATTTACAATTATTAATGACAATTTCCAAGTTTTATCGTGGGTCAAAAAAATTACGATCTTCATGGCTCACCATCATTCCTCAAAAGAGCGGAAGAGATGATTGAGAGTAATGAATGGAAGATAATATTACTCTCTTTGAAGAAGGAAAAGAAAAGTATTAAGCATTGAGGTCGTAGAGATTTAGAGAAACTTTCGCAAAAAATCTGAATAATCGAGTTGCATGCTCTGACTACTAGAGTCACTTTCGTAAGTGATTTTTAGGTTCATACATACAATGTTTCGCTTGAAGTATAATCAATGGTTTCAAAGATTAATTACCGCGAGTGAGCTTTATTCTGGTACAGCAATAGGCGCGTTGAAAAATTTTCAATTAAGAGATACTTTGTAATGTTGAGTCCCGATTACCTAGTTTAGTGCTATAATACCGTGAATAATGCAGTTGATTTATCGTGTAATAATGCATTTAGCAATCTATTATTTTCTTTTATATTGTCTGACTTCATGATTAAATAATTTGTTCAAACTTTTTTAAATAAGATTACGTTGATATATATTTAAAATGTACATTATATCAATAAAATGTTAAAATAAAATTATAATATATACACTTATTTATACTTAACTAATATATTAAACCTTTTGTCAAAAAACACACTATAAATTTAATAATTCTAGGATAAAAAAGTCAAGATAACAATGAAATTTCGAGGACAAGCATGCGATTGTCTGCAATCAAACCATCTAACCAATCTGTACCATCAAGAGACAATTAATACCGCGAGCCACAGCAACGTTTATACTATAGGAACCATGTCACAGCTTTTAAAAGCTGTTTCTACTTTCCCAGTGAGGCTCATCTCGATTTTAAAAGATAAATAAACTAATGAATTAATTGATATTTTTTATAAATAGTCCAGTCATTTTTTATAAATTTTATATAGTATACTAGCCAAATAGAAAATTAAATGGACCCTAACAAAAGAACCTAATTAATTGGCTTACTATAAATATAGTTGTGACTGTTAATTAGCCTCCAATTAGGACCTTGTTAGAAACTCATGAAATCTGAATAATTCGGAATAACTAATAAAATTTCTATTAGGAAATAGGATCGTACATCTTTCTTTTTTAACATAGAAAACCTTTCTTATAAAAGTCCCTGATGAACAAATTCTTCGCAAAATCCATAACAATCGTCAAAAATTACTTCCAATCATTTCGAAATCACACATGAAATCTCCTCAAAATCGTAAACACGCTCAACATACCGTAAAGCCATTTCCTACTTCTACAATCGTCATCCTTACCTCCCATATTTCACAAGCTCGCTCCTCCCGCCCCTGTACCTCACATCTCATCCGCATCCAAGGTTCGCCAAAACAATCGTCCAGCTTCAAAGAATTCCAGCTTCATAAAGCCGCTCATAGCCCGTAGCGCAATTTCTAACCTTTTTTCACCTCGCCTCGGAAAATTCACTGCTCGCTCGCGTTCGTCGCCTCGGACTTTCGTCTAACGCGGCGGTCGGAGCGATAATTGCGGCTTTTTTGCTTAGAATCGCGGCGAGCGTGACGGGGCCGGTGAGCGCGTGAAAAAAAAACTCGCCTGCTCCGTAATAATGCGTCTCATTAGTGGGCGCGCGGTTCATGCATTTTCGCAGCGCAGCTGTGAATCTGAATGAATCCCTTAAACGGGTAAAGGAAGGAGGAAGAAAGTCTAGTAGGATGGAGGCCTTTTGCTCGAGTAAAGAAAAAGTTCGTTAGCATTCGAATTGCTTGGTCTTGTTTCTTCTTTTTCTTTTGTAAGGAAGAGTGTGGAAAAGGGATGAGGTTGTGATGGTAGTTGGTGATGGTTGATTTTAAATAAAAAGTTATAGTGTGTTGTAGAGTTTCTTCTACTGGTGAGATGAGGAACAATTTATTGAAATGGAGATGTTCTTTATTAAATTGTGAATTGAAGTTATGGTCCGTGCGAGTACAAAGTTTATATTTTCTTTGAAGGTTCAATTTTACTCCAGTAATATTTTTCACTTATAAAAGGTAGAAACTAAGAGTCACGGCAAAAATTTTAAAACGTTGAATTATTTTTTTAATACGTCTATAAAAAGAATCTGTTAATTAGAAAAAATAGAATAAGTATTTTTAATAAAATGCATAAAATCTTTATGAATACGAATGTAAATAAGTAAAGGATTCTTTTAATTAGAAAATTTGTTAATTGCAAGAGTGCAATTTTTTTATTATACTATATGATGAACGCATTGCCTAATGTTAAACTCCGTTTAGCTTTATATTCTATAACATTATTATGCATGCAGCAAATTATTTCGAGCGAAACTAATTTATGGTAGTGTAAATACGTGGAAGATAAAAAGAAAAATGTTCTTTAGTGTGAAAATTAAAGTGAAAATTAATTACGTGAAACAAAATGCTGTTATATAGACACAATAAGAACATTTTTTTCATATAAACACATATTTTATGGTTTGAATAATGTAAAAAATCAGCTCGCGTGTTTTCTTGTATAATGATTGTAAAATTTATTTTCTTTCAATTGAAGAAATATGGGTGCATCTAACGGCTTCTCATTCAACTATTACAAACAAAGCAAAGCATTATGCATTATTAGAATAGATAATTATATAATTACAATAATTTTTCCATCTTTTATGAGTTAAACCTGTAACCCGCTTCATTCCGAACAATGCACGCAATTATAACTAAAACAAGAGGAATTGTGAAAATGTGGATGCGCATTTCAAAACGAATAAGATTTTGTAATTTGCATTTCCTGAGATATCGTACAGTACAAGTACTTCATTGTGAAAGTATACACATTACACCTAAATACTCTTTTTCACAAATTATAATTATTCCTACAATTAAAATTTTGTTACAGCTAGAAATATTCATTCATTATGCTTGGCCCCTATTTACACATATAAGCTATATAGGCTGCATCACTTTTAATAAAAATTTTACTTCTTCCTTTTATCACGAAAAGAAAATATTCATCACGTCACTCCCAATTCTCGCAAAACCAGAAACCCAGATTCCACCAAACTCACCCAGCCAAACAAACCTCACCTCTTAAATTAACGACTTCCACGAGCACGCATTACTATATACCACCTCGAAACTCGTTTATTTTCGTCCTCCCCCTCCCCACTTGCATCTTCACCTAATCGAAAACGGCACCATTTTTCCTGGCGCCGAAAAAGGAGCCTCCTGCGCATACCGCGGCCTACATAATTGCAGCCTGCGCATACGGTAATTTTCCCGATCTCATGTATACGCGTGTATATTCGAGAATCGCGAGCGGGAGCCAAGCCGGAGAGCATCATAACTGTTTCGGTAGCGGGATGCTGCGTGCATGTGCTCGTCTTATTAGAAGGATCGCGCTAATCGGCCAAGCTAGCTCGCTATATACGCAGAAAATGCGTCGCACCTTTTGCATAGATGCTTGTGGATGGAGGAAGAAAGAGAGGGAGATGGTCCTTTTTGGTGCCCGAGGCGTGAGCCGTGTAAGATGATGCGAGACTTCCGGTGATTAGCGGGGAGAATTGGATTTTTTCTTTTTTAAGGGGGTAGTAGGGTGTGATTAAGGTGGGATGGGTTTTGTGTTTTTTTGGAGGATCGGTGAGGTGATGGTGTTGCATGGGAATATTCCATGATTTGATGTGATTGATGTAGGGTAGATGCTTGTTAGATAGTGTATTATGCTTCTGGAGAGGAAGAGACGTGGATAGTCTATGTGTGAGTATATTGTTACCAGAGCCGAAGGCAAGGGGTGATCCTCTTTTGTAACCTATATTTTGTCACTAATAAGACGAAATTATCACTTATTAATTTCCGGGTCAGAAGTAAACGTAGCTGTTTCGACCTGCTATGCTGAAGATACTTTTTGTTTGTTTTAGTTATAAGCTTTTGCAAATTAATGGATTTAGAAGGTCGGGAACTAGTCGGTGAATGATAACTAATTCAAAACTTGTTGCTAGTCGAGTAGAATATAATTTGTTTCTATAGACTGCTTCCAACTATGACATATTAATGATAGATTTTAGCTTTACAGGTACACGTGCAAAAGATAAAAATTTTTTTTTTTGTGATACACCTCCGCTTTGCTTCATGCGATTTTTTTTCTATAAATTGTGTCACGTTCATAAGACAGAACAGTGGAATTCGTAATAATAATACTATATATCATCAATCATCGGTTAATGATTGATTAAACACTCAACCGATCCAAAGTTTATTATCTCAAACAACATCTCGACGCAACCCAAAACATTTCATCAGTCCCGTAATCTTCGACTCTGTAATCACTAATAACCCACCACCAATCCCACAAGCTATCCATCCGAACAGACCTATTGGCAAGCGCATCCTCTTACAAACACTCCTCGTCCTCTTAAATACCCTAAATAACCCATACACATACCCAACAACCATCCGTTTACGTAAACACCAAACCGATCCCACCGCAATCTTTAAATAACCCCGCGAGCTCGATCTCAGCTGATTTACGCCTCGGCGTGCGGCTATATAACGGGACACGTTCCGTCTTCTCTCGCGGAGCGCGAGAGCGACCTTCGCGGCGGCACAGCTGTGCAAGATGAGATAGAAATTCGGAGGAGAGCTGCGGAGTTTTACGCGATATCGTAAATCTACAGGCTGCTGCTGCTGCTGCTGTTTCAATCGTGAAGGTTTAAACGAGGGGATTTATATCTTGGTTGATGCACGGTGGATTTTACGATTAGAGGATCGCTGCGGATGCGCTTTATAAGGGCTGTTCGCAGTGAATGCAGCGCTGGTTAAGCTGGATTGAGAGGCATTTGATCGTTGGTGAAAAATGGGATGGATTAATGGTGCATTTAGATCGAGCGAGGAGAGAGATTTTTCAAAGATTTCTAACGTGATCTTGAAATCTTTTTTAAAGTAAATATGTAGATAGATTTTTTAAGATTTGGCTTTAGATAGCTGTTTTGAAGTTAATTGAAAAGTGGAAACTTTTATGACCTTAAATTTCAAACCTTTACTATCCAATTTAAAAATTTAATTTCCATGGCAAATATGATAATTATATAAGCGCTTATACAATTTCCAAATTATATTCTCCTAATACCTTCAAATCAGCCCACTTATACCCCGAAACAAAGTACATTCAAGAAATATACCTTCACCTCACTCTAACATTTTCATCCAACTCATTCGCTTCCACGCCGCTGTTAAAACTCGATCCCAGCAATACAGCGTCAAAATCTAGTTCCACTTCCCCTTAAACGTGTCCACATAACGTTACACCGATCTCAACCTAATAAGCATCGATTGGATTCAAAACACTCGGCACGGCACTTAACTGTACACCCGACATTTTCGTCTCTCTCTCTCTCTAGCTCCGCGCATCGGTGGACAGTCGGCTCAAAATCAAACGAAACGATACTCGCAGCCGTCACAGAAGACGTGGAAAAGAAAACAGAGCTTCACTATTATCCTTTCGTATAAGCACACATGCTTTCCTCCTATAAACACGCGCATTTCCAAGTGGCGTCTATTGTGGAGCGCGCGAAATCTAAGGAGGAAAGCATGTCAGGGGCCTGATTTACAAAGCGTGATATATGGAGTGCGGGCGGCGCTCCGGGGACGCTCTGTTGTAGACAATAATGAACGGGTAATTATATATATATATGGCGAGCGGAGAAGGCATAGGCTACTTCTCCGGGCGTTGCGCTCGATCGCCCACGCTCGGCACAGTACGCTCGAAATCAAGTGGACGGTGGCGAGGAAAAGTGGGTCGGCTAAGGGCGGGCATTACGTTTTCGGTTTTTTGAGACATTTTTTGAGGAGTGGGTTGAGTAGGAATAATTTTTGGTGAGGTAAATGGTTGATGAATGAGGGAGGATGGGTGGGAGATTGATGGTTATTTTGATGTATTTTTTATCGGTGTATTTTTTATTTATGTAAGTTAAAATTTTAGCTTTTAATTAAATTAAAAAAGTTGTTGTTAGTTCGTTAAAAATGGTTAAACTTGTGAGCAAGAGTTTTTAGTTAACTAAATTGAAGTGAATTATTGTATTACTTGGTCTTTTAATTGTAATAACTATTTTTATAATTGTTATTTTTATAACCGTAATATGACTAATGAATTCAAAATTAGTTATAATACAGAATAAATATTCATATTATGTATATTAATAGTATGAAATCTGGTTTGTTAAGATCAGACAAGTAGCGTTAGCTTACTACTTTTTCCAGTTATTTTGGATGATCAAAACCAGTTATGCTAAAGTACCTTTAATGATCACCTACGTACTGATTTTAGGATACTAACGTGGTTAATCCATTGAAAATAAAAGTATTAAACATAGTACAATCAATCGTATTTTTTATTAATTTTGACTATTTCACTATTTATAATACTCTTTACAATAAATAAAAAGCTTTATCATATCTCGACATAAACACCAGAGTCACCATTCATAAAAGCCACAAACTACCACCTTCTCCTCATTCATACTCCAAACAATCTTTCCATCCTCCTCTCCCCAAACCAAACACCTCACCCATCGCCCACACCAACCGTCAATCACCTATATCCTTAATCTCCCAACCATCACTCAACCATTCCCAAAAAAAAACATCCTCCAAAAAGCAAGCAGTCACCTGCTCCACCTCGATCCATAGGAAAATCGCGAGCTCGCGCATACGCGCGTATAGCCAAAGGAGGATCGGCGACAGATAGATAAAGCTCCGCTCGGTGCTCGAGCTCGGGCACGAGTTGTACAGCTATTTGACACAGAAAGCGCGCCTAGCGGGACTCGTACGTTCGATTTACATAATATGCCGCTCGGAAATATGCGCTCCGGAGGCTGATGCTGCGACCTTGGCTCCCGCGGATGCCAGCGACAGGTTGCTAGCTCGTTCATTAAGGGGATGTCTATAGGAATGCTTATTTTTTCGAGTGCGTGCAGGGATTTGGGATATTGGAGGCTGTTACGGATTTTTTTAGTTTTTTGAGGAATTTGAATGGATGTTATTCTTGTATGGAATGTACGAGGTGGACAGATCAAGAGGATATTATTATATTTGATTTATGGTTAAGTTTTGTAAAGTTTGTTAATAATTTAATTAAAAAATTGAGAATGGTATTGATGATTACACGTGGTAAGCTTGTTTATTAGTCGAAGTGTAAATTATTAAATATTCATATATAAAATGTTGATAGAAATATTATTTTGTGGATGAATAAGTTACTATTACATTAATATTATAAACTCTCTTAAAAATAATATCTTGAGTCTATAATTTAATTTAGTTCTAAGAAATAGGGCATGAGAAATAATTTATTGAAATTTAAATATGTTTTCAGTTATCGCAAACATTATTATAGACGCTCTTACATTATTAGTTACTCCTTTGACCTTGTTTCATGAGGCTTGATCAATTTAGAGTACACAGAGGAAACGTTTTAATTAAACTTCAAGATTTTAATTGAATTATCCATCTAGAATAATATTGAGCTTTAAACCATCAGACAACCTACATCTTTTCGCATGTATGCAATTTAACCTTAGTATGATTAGAACATGTAGAAGTAGAATATTATTGAATGTATTATTCCTTACAAAAATAGTGGGTGATTTTTTTTCTTATTCAAATTCATTCACACAAACAAATATGACGGGTAGACAGAAGTTGTTAAACCGGTTTCAACTTGAGGGTAAATACGTACTTTATTTAAGTAACATGAATAATTCCTTTGACCTTCATTGATAAAACCGTATTATTGCTGAAGAAATGGCCCACTTTCGACCTGTTACTCTTCCCTTTCATGAACAATTTCAAGCTTTTACAGAACAATGTATTTTGAATTCTTTTCTAATTTTGATCCGATTACTCAAAGATTTACGCACAATCTTACATAATCGGTTTAGTCACTAGCGATTCAGAAAAAAAATATTTCCGGTTCATCGCTACTTTCTACCAATGCTCGCGCGTCATAAGTCACTAATTATCATAATGAGCACATCTGACTCGTTTTACTTATAATATCTTTGTAAATATTGTTCATACAAAAATTATTTTGTAAAATTGTTTGCTACGATATCTTAATAATGATAATAATCGTAATAATAATAAACTTAATTCTAGTGGCTTTTTTACTTTTAGTTTCTAAGGAAGTGATTAAAAACGTCTACGTTCTGATAAAAATCTTATAATAGGTGGTCGCAACAAAGGGAAATTAAAAGTTTTTCGTTACTTTCTCTTCTGACGCATGCGTCACAACGTGTCAGTATACACAGTCACACATTATTATATGATTTATGTTAATGATGTAGCTACCTAAATGAATAAAATCGTGGATTAATTAATTGAATATATACAAAATAATAAAAATTGAAATAAACGCATGAAAATTCATATTTTAAACTATTTCAACTTTAATAATAATGACAATTACAAAAGTAAAACTGATTAATTAATATCTATATAATAAAGATATTGAATGGAGAAAGATCACATGGAAATTGTAAGTTAAATAGATAGTAGTGCCTTTTTTCATACAATATCTCTTAATTAATAAAATTATAATATGTTACTTTGATATAAGTATAATAAGTTGATAATTTTATAAGCTTGTGTCCGATTAAGTTATGTTTTGCAAATTTAAATTAATTTAAGTCATCCCTTAAAATTTAACAAATTTCAACTGCTTTATCCTATTAAGAAATGCGTAAGATGGATATTAAAATAGAAATAGTAAATTCTCGAGCATAGCTTAAAATTACGTTTTGTAAATGAAAATTACCATACAGAGCTGTATTACAGTATAATCTTTCCTGATGTCATAAATTCAAGTCAAGCAGGATAATTTGTATGTTTTTATAAAATTCTTCAGATTCTTGTTGTTCTTATTTTTTCTACCACAATAAAAATAATATAAAAATAATATTTAATATTAAATAATAATTATCGAATCTATTCAATACATTTTTGCATACAGATTTTATAACTTATTATTGAAATAATCAAATTATTATTGTTAAACCACTAAAAACATTACAATAAAAACATAAACAGTTTCAAAAATTTGTATGCAAAAATAATTTATGTACAACAACGAAAGTTATTGAACTTAGTTTACGACAGATCCTTTACAGTTACACCTCACAGCTATTTATCAAAACCTTAAAAAAAAAATTAGTTTCAACATTTTCTATTTCAAACACTCGCCAGCAAAAGCAATAACTCATCGCAAACATTCGTCCGTAAGTAATAATCTCCCCGACGGCGAACCAAACGACAAAAACGTTACCCACTTCCTCCTCTCTTCTACCGTTTTTCCAGCAATAAACGCGCCAGTCCGACCAATACAAAGTTGCAGCACCGTCTAATTAGCAGTCCCTCTAAAAAAAACAAAAAAAAAAATCGCATCAACGATCGACAAGAAACTCCCCAAGCTCCAACACATCTCCACCATCCCAACTCCAGAATGCGGATAAGGCGATTAGGCCTAGCTCTCTGTTATCTTCCTCCTCTCTATCCAGCAACAAAACCAAAAAATAGACTCAAACACAGGCAGGGTGAGGGAAGCCATGACCTGCATCGGAATGCGGGAGAGCGATTTTACTCTTGTTGCCGCGGTATAGCTCAGCGAAGGACGTCGCAACGGTACCCGAGTATAGCGACGATATCGACCAAAGGAGAGTCGGCCAAATAAAATAAAAGCCAGCCGGATATTAATAAGCGAGCCGCGCGGCCTCCTCTGGCTTTTCCTTTTGGGGACGAATTGTTTCTCGATAGGCTGTATGGACGTAGAGCCGGTGCAGTGCGTAACTGTGAATGGGATTTTTTTCTTCTAAGGCTATAGGAGGCTGAGCTCTGCTGTGTGTATATGCTAAGCAGCGTGGAATGCTTCGTTTATCCTGGAAATTGCGCTGAGGATTATTTGAATTGGAAATGGCGAGGATGCTGTAAAAGCTTGGGAGATGCAGGATGTCGAGGTGAAAAATGTTGTTTATACGAGAGGGGATGGGGATTCTTGGGTTGTTAGGTGCAATGAAGAATGCGTAAATGGTGCGGCAGGTGGTGTATGCAGCTGTTTGTAAGAATTTTTCAACAGTTTTAGTTTTACGACTTTTATTTTAAAGTACAAGATTAACAAATGGTAGCTGATATTTAATTTTTGAAAAATTTCAGCTTTACAACTTTTATTGTAAAGGACAAGATGGTAGCTGACATCTAATTAAATGTCTGATGCCCAATCATTAAGGTACAGCTAGGCTACAATGATGAATATAAAAATTCAGATAGTACAAACTTGCCCAATAATACCTCTTGAGATGTTCATTTGCAAAATCATCACCTCGAAACACGCTCCAAATTCAAAAAATCCCCTCGCAACCCATCAATCCCAAAGCCGTCCTCACCCAGATCCCTACTTCCTCCTCACCCACCTTACGGATATACCCCAAAACTCCAATTGCCTCCGATCCCGGCGTGTCCGCTCTAACCTCAGTCATTACAACTTTCTAGCTCTCCGATCCATCTGGCGCCTGCTCTCTCAGCCGAAAACTTTCTCGCTTCTTGCGGCCGAAAAAAAAGGCGCGCCGCGAAAAAAAAAAGGAAGCAAAAGGCTTCACAAAAGGATCCGGGATGCGTCCGAGATCGCGACGCCTCCGCAGCAGTGAATTAGATTCCGCGGACTTTCTTCCCTTCTCTCGGCCTGTGCGTCATCGGGCTTCCGGTTTCCTTAGCGCTGGCTCGCGCGCGTGAGATGCCGGCGTTTTACTTTCGCATAATGCGAGCTCTTGAAACACTTTTCTTTGTCTCTCTCGCCTGTGGACGCGTGTGGCTGTGTGTATATGCTGTGGAGTGGTAATGGGATCATGGGAGGTTGGAGTGAATGGGGTAATGCGGTTTGAAGAGTAAACGTACTGGTTGGATGAGTGGTATTTTGGAATGTGTGTATTTATGGATGATGTGTCAGAAATTCGGCAGAGTTTGGTAGAATTGTTTGTTTGGAGGAGTTTTTTCGCTACTTTAATAGTGGCGTGTATTTTTAATTAATTTTTGTGATTGAAATTTTATATTAATTTATTCCATAAGCTACTATTTACATTTTTCACAAAAGCAATAGTAGGATGGATCAAGTTTTAGATAATTTTTTAATAGTTTATACAATCTATGCTATTAATTGTTGATTTAAACAATATCGAAGATTGTTGATCAAAGTCCAAATTATTGTTGGAATCTAGAAGGAATTCTACAAAAGGAAACATTCAATTTGTTTTTAATTTGTTATACATATTTCTGTTCCCGTATTAGTATTAAGGTATTAAAAAATAAATTTGATAATCGTTTTAAAAAATAATTAAAATGTAATAGTTTATTTGAAAAATTGGTCATAGTTTATAATATTAGTTTATAAAATAAATTTTGGATTTTCAACTATTGCTTGGAGTCACGGTATGCCAAAAAATTAACTTTTCGATTCTTTTGCTACAATTATATTGTCTAATAATTATAAAGAACAATAATTCGTAAACATTGTATAATAAAACCCATTTTCAGTTTGATACCTTATTGTGAAACTCATCGTCACTATTGCAAACGATAAATTTATACGCGACTCATCATACAATACCGATCTTTATCACAAAGCGCATTTTCCTTTTCACTTTTCAGACATACATACTTTCAAACCTATCAATTCGAAAAAACCTTCAATTGAAATTTACCTGAATCTCCTATAAAAACCAAACCAGAAACTCCAGATCTCCCTACTCCTCATATCTACCCTTCCCATCAACAATTACACCTACCTAATAAGCCTTGATCATCACATCACGGTAGCATCTACCTTGCCTTATCAATCTGCAGCAATACACCGCTAAAATACCGAAGCCCATCATTACCGATGCAAAGCCCTTACCTACTCCTATACTATCTCTCTCCATCTCTCACAGCTCGATCACTCAGCCATCCCTGCAGTCTGCATATCAATTTATCAGCCGACCTACTTACACCTTTAGGCTGATAAGTGCACGCACAACCGTGTGCTATCTCATTAATTATGCCAGCATCGCTCTTCCTCTTTTCTGCGAGCATCTAGGCTCGCCAAGAGCCATGCGTTTACGCAAGGCAATTGCAGGCTGATGACACACAAAAGCCGGCTATTTACTGTTGGTCGCGATTGCGCCGAGGCCGGTCCGGCGATTCTTTTGTTCGGGCGCGCGCCTGGAAAATTGGAGGATTCGTCGGGTTTAGTCGGGTTGTTGTGAAAAATAAATAAATAAAATAATTGCTTGCGATTGTGCGCAGTGGCTGGGGTGAAACGAAAGCCCGTTGCATATACGTTTTGGGATAGTGCTTTACGTTTTGTATTCTTTTTTGTGTGGGGATAGAGCAGAATAATGATTATAACGATTAAAGAAAATTATTCGGTATTATAATAATATAGTTTGTCGAATGGTGTGTGTAAGTATAAAAGGTGAATATTTAGTGTCATAAATCCAACAATTTTTAAGTTCATATTATGGAAGACTTAAAATTCGCTTCTCTTTCGAAATTGAGTAAATTTTATTTGTATAATTATTGTTTGAAAATAGTGTACGGACTACATTAAAATTTAATATTGTTTAAATTATACTAAAAACATTTTATTAAGTTTTATTTCACCATAAGAATTTAAATTATTTAATTAAACGAACATTATTACACATTTTTCATACGTATGATTTCCGTTTCACAATGAACATAAACCCGCGCAGAAATATCGTAGCTAGAGCTCATGACACTTTATCCTCAAAGACCGATCACACGGCTGTATCTGTGCACCGTCCGCTTACAGAAGTCTGTTACCTGCCAATTAGCGAACTGTACTCCTCCATTGCAAGTGTTTAATTATATTCCAGTTCGAAAGACTAGAGATAAACTCAATTATTAATAAATGGTTTAGGCTAATAGTATTTTTGAAATTCTGTAATTAGATTTTCTAAAAGGCGTTCAATAGTTTAGCTCTATCCCTACTGAAAAAAGACAGATCTCACCTGATTTCTCATCTGAGATGCCGTGCCAAAATCTCACCTGCCAGGTGAGATCTCATCTGATTTCTCATCTGTCGATTCATAAATAAAGAAAACCTGTATAAAAAGTGAATCGTAGAAAATTTATGAATTTGATTTTTTGTGAATAAACAGAAAACATGATATTCTGCGTGAAGAAATAGACTAGCCAAAGTCTTGCTGGAGACAGTATCCCATACTTGAAAACATATTTAGAGGTTGTTATATTATTGATAAGTAAAAATTACTTCCTTAATCGTAAAACACGTCAAATTTTAGAATGACAATATACCTATATTAAAATTATTAATTCTATATACTTTTTTTAAGAAAACAAAAATTAATTTTCCGCACGTAAGTAGTTTCATTAGACATGTTAAATTACAAATGGTAGTTACATTGGAAACAAAATTTTCTTATAGTAAATAGAAAAACTCAAATTATATTGTATCAATAACATTATTTCCATTTTGCAATGAAATATCTCTACTAATACATTTTAAGATAGTTTTTAATATATTTAAACTCTAACAGTTAATCGATATAAACAATTGGTGTATATTGAAAAGTTTAAGCCGTTTGAAACTAATTTAAAAAAAGCCTCGTAAATATTTGCCTCAGCCTTTTTTATTTAAAAATAATAAAAATTAATTACCCGAGCTCACTTCTGAAACAAATATTTTTAAACATAAAATAAATGAAATAAACTGCACTTGGATCAATAACATTGATTTCATTTTTAAAGTAAGTAAGTAATGACTTTTTTCTAGGTTTTGTATTAGTTTTCATATATCTCTAAACACGTATTGTTACGCAATATTTTTTTTTGGTAAGATACTGCGCATAGAAAATCTTTTAATTAAAATTCAATTTACAACTATGTTATTTAAAAGTATATTATTGTTTATTTGTACATTAAAACTATCTGAATCGAAAAATCTACAAACAACAAACGATAGATATTTCATCGTTCCAATTAATCAAGATAATATATTTAAATTAACTGTAAGATGTTCCAACATATTTTTCAAAGAAAATTCACGCACGGTTAGAAACATTAATACACAAAATATGTAAAAAATAAGTCTAGACAGATTGCCTATTATTTTTATTAGTTTATATACAATTGACAGACAATTGTCTGTCAAGTAATCGCTTTTACAGTAACTTCTTAATTATGAAGAAAATCTGTGTTAGATCGATTACACATTTTGGTCTGATAATTTAACTAACAGTTCAGTTTCAGACAAAACATAATGATAACAAATTACAGGCTTGTTTTTAACCGTGCGGTTATTTCTAAAAACGAAAAATTTTCTTTTTTCCTTTCATAGTGTTCAGTATTTTTTATAATTGAACCAAAATTTTATGGAAACATAAAATCCAATTTTTGTTATGATTCATAAAATGTTATTTAAAAATATAAATTTATTTATATTTACTTTCAGGAAACAATTATTAGATCTTGTTTTGAAAAAAAGGAAATGATTTTTCTCAGTAACAATATTCAGGGTACCAGTATCATTTTAAGAAAATCGTTTTCTTCTTCTATTTCTTTATATAATTTTAATATCTATAAAAATATTGATTTAAAATCACAGAGATACTTTCGGAAAAAATATACAATAAATGAAACATATATCAGAACACAAAATCACTATACAACAAGCATCGTTATTGTTGTTTCATCTATTACAAATTTCGAAATGGCTTTGAATAATTTAAAAGATTCTATTTGGTGGAATCATGAAGCACACTTTCTGATAGTGAATCAGGATAGTAATAATTGTTGGATGGCGCGAACGATATTAACAATTGTATGGACTTTTAATATTTTATCCGCAATATATTTATGTAAAGACAATTATAATAAAGTCATGTTATATACTTTTAATCCCTATTCAAATGTGAAACCGCAATTCTGGAATGAAGTAAATTTTAATCGTTCAACAAGTACATTTTGGACATTATATGAGCACCCGATAGACGAATTGCTTTCATTTGAAGTTTTTCATGGCAAGTTATAAAATTTAATTACGTATAGAAAAAAGATTCTGTTAAAAATTATTATACTATCTTGAATAGTTGCATTTAGTTACCTATATAAAAAGGCTGCCACTTTATCAGCACTTAGCATCCTCAAATTTATGTTAATTTTAAATAAGAATTTATCGCTATTATTATTTTATAAATAGTTTATTATATTCGAAAATTTCACGTTTCAATTGTTACCTGAAGCATATAAGCTATAGTTTATATGCATAAGAAATAGTTTATATATACATATTACTTTTTTTATAGAAAATTCATTTAACGGTTAAGCCAAAGATCGAACATTACTAATATATTTATTTAAAAACTATTTGTTTTCTAAATTTGGTTGAATTTACTCTAGAAAATTTATATATATGTTATATAATTCAAATATGCATCTGAAGATAATAATTTTTAATAGACTTTTTTCTGCGTATACAGCACAACAATATAATATAAAATTTTTATTCAATATTTTTTATCTTTTCTCTGAAATATATATCATAGATTTTCCAAGCTGCTCAACATTTTATTTCGATAAAGGAAAAAATTTGAGTGGCTATAATCTCAAAACCGTTTTGTACCGAGAATCAAAATTTAGTAAACTACACAATTTTAAAACATCTTGTAATGAGATGTGGAGAAAGGCTGATTTTTTGATATTATGTACAGTATTTAGTTACTTAAATGCAACTGTAACTATTAAACGGTCTAATAATACTGGATTCATCGATAAGGACGGTCTACCTCAAGGCTTAATTAAGGACGTAATTTCAGGCGTAGTTGATATGTCTATACGTATATACTTTTTAGGAGATTACTGGAAAGCACAGGCGTATCCTATTTTTTATGGTAATTTAAAAATGCTATCTTTGAAAGAGTCAAAAAATTTTGTCGATGAAATTATTAATTTTATGGAAATAGAGGAATGGATACTTTTTATTCTAATCTGCTGTTCATCTATCGCAGCTTTGAAAGTTTTTCTAAAAGAATCAATCATCACTGCTAGTATGGAATTTTTGCGGATGTTCGTGTCTAGTCCACTTCTAAATATACCGTCACAATCAGCCGGAAGATTATTATTCATAATACTTACATTTTCCATTTTTACGATAGGGCTTATGTTGCAAGGCTATCTAACCGCTATTAATTCTATAAGAAATTACGCATATATTGATTCAGTTGAAGATTTGATAAAGTCAAAGCTTAAGATCTATGGAGTGGCTAGTTACAAGTCAATGCTACATGCAGAACAAGGCTATACATTTCATGTTGTCGATCAAACCGAAGATTGCGCTAATTGGCTTAATAAGAGTTACCGTATAGTTTGCGCATATTCGGAACGCTGGTTGTATTTATATTTTAACCATATTGCTCGTCTTCATATTTCAAGAGACAATTTGTTGACGCGTCATGCAAGTTACCTTTGTATGGAAGAAATGCCACTGCGGTATAAAATTAATTCAATTTTATATAAGTTGAATGAAGGGGGATTTATTAAATTATTATTTGATCGCGATTTGCGCAATAATTTGAGACATTCTAATGAAGATAACAAAGTGAAGAAATTGGATTTTTATTCTTTGATCATTAGCTTTTTGTTCATTTTAGGTGGTTTAATTTTATCAATTGTATTATTTATTATTGAAATTTTTGTATGTAGAGCTAAAAATTATTACTTCAAATAATTATTATATAATTTTTTTCGTCGATGAATGATTTTTAAAAACTTATTCTAATAAAACTTAATTATTAAAAGAATGTAATATTACGTATACAGATTCATATTAATGCGCTTCAGCAGAAAAGTGTTTATAATTTGGCTATCGCCTTAAGAAAGTAGCAAATCACCATGGAACACAAAACATACAATTAAATTAAAAAATTAAAAACATAATTTAACAGAACAAAAACTCGAAGTATTTATAAAAAATCTACCTTCTCCCAAAATTCCGTGAACATCAAAACATTTTTACTCATTTTTTGTTATTTAATTGATTGAAATTGAAATTTATACAAATATCATAAATTTTTAAATGAGCTAACAATTTACTACGAGAGTTATAATTTTTAATTTCGAAGATATTTTTATTAAAAAAAAAAGAAAACTGTAAAATAAATAATGTGAAATAGTAATCATCCATACAAGTGCATGGAATTGATTTTAATCTCGTACGGATGTTTGCTCCCAAGTTAAGCAAGGGTGATAAAGTTACACGAGCTAAAGTTAAACAATCATCACGTAATGACAAAGAAATTTTGTCTCATCTCCCAGATTCATGTAGCAGATTTTCTACAAGTTGGAGATTGAATGACAAAGATAGATCTCTCTCAAGCCTTCTTTCATATACCCATAAGTAGCCAAGTCTCACCGCAATCTCTTCCGTCTGGTCTACAACGAGGAATTACCCCAGATGACGAGCTTGCCCTTTGGCCTCTCATCTGCTCCCCACACCTTCACGATGGTGACAAATTGGGTTGCAGAAACCCTTCGATCGCGAGGTGTTTGGGTAATAATCTACTTAGACGATTTTCTTTTGGCCTCTCAAGACAGAGCCAAATTGATATTTCAAACAACCCAATCGATAGAATTTCTGCGCTTCCTTGAATGGCAGATAAAACTTTGGAAGTGTATATTAGATCCTTGTCAAAATCCGGAATTTCTAGGACTAATGTGGAATACGCAAACACAACTCGTACAACTACCGAACAACAAAATTGAAAAAATATCGAATTCAATAGAAAAAATGATCCTAGATCAAAGCTGTACTCTGAAACATCTGCAAATCCTACTCGGACAGATGAACTTTGCCAGCCACAGCAGTGCCGGATTTAGGCATTAGGCACAGTATAGGCACGTGCCTATGGGCCCTCACTACATCAGACCTCCACCATGAATCTTTATTTTAAAAGTTTTTAATTTTTCTGAATTTTTTTCTGAGATTTCATCATGCTTCGACATTTTGAGGCCCAAAATTGTTGTTATGTCTGACGAAAAATAAGAATTATCGTAGATATAAATATTAGACTTAGCTATCATTTTTCTTTAAATATCATAATAGAACATTATCCAGATAAGTCAGCTTCTGCGCCTACTTTTGAACATGAAGAAATCATTCGGAATAATATTTATTTAATTACTGAAAGTTCTTCGAATAAATTTAATTTTTTATCTGAATCATTAAAAGTTTAATTAAATTGATCTGAAACTGTGTACAAAACTTCTTTAGATATAATACTAATCGACACAAACGTGTTTACAATTAAATAATTGTTAATAATAATTGATTTCTAGTACTTTTTATCAGTTCGTCGACAGCGCTAGAGTATCTTAGATGTCGATGCAAAATTTCAAAACATTCGGATGATATTTGGCCAAGTTAGAGCGATTTATGTTTTTGAAAGTTATTAAAAT